>CAKAOH010039892.1:7124-112683 GCA_916701665.1 Sebastiscus tertius
TGTATGTACCCTCTCAAAGTAGCGCTATGATGTTGGATGTTATTGTGATAAATGGATGCAGATCCCACTGTTCTGATTGTATAAAAAAAGTAACTTTTTTTTATTCAGATTTTATGCAAATGGTGGTGTGTTCTTTGTACTATGACAGTTTTCCTAAAATTTGTTTTAAAAAATCACAATATATCGCCTTGCTTACTCTATCACAAAATATCGCAATACATTGAATTGTAACCCCTGTATTATGATATTCATCGTATCACCAGATTCTTGCTAAATGCTACACTAAGATGGTGAACATGGTAAACATTATATCTGCTCAACATCAGCATGCTACATGTAGTATTGTCTTTGTGAGCATGTTATCATTTGGCTCAAACAGCCTCACATAGACACTAACATGGCTGTAGACTCTTTGTCTTGTTTTAGATGCATACACGGATACACAGTGACCAAAAAAAAGAAACCCAACCCTGCAAAAAAGAAGCACTATTTGCAAATGTGTTGCTACATTAACACATTCATGTAAGGTGTGTGATTTCCCCCACACTATTGAAAGGAAGGATTACTGTGACTGGGTTTGAAAGCCTGATGTAGCAGATAAAGACTCGGCTGCTGTTCGGCCTTTTTTGAAGATGTGGGTGGCCGCCCTTGGAAGATGAACATGATAGATGTCGGGTGGCTCAGGTCACAAGAAGCAAGATAATGTCACAACACAGTTGTGGGATAAAACAACCAATTTGACCCGGCCACCACAATCCCCTGCTGTCAATCCCATCGCACACCTTGGGTTGAACTTGATCGGTTTAAACAACTGGACACTCCTGGTCCCTTTCTGAGTCACTGCCATGATGTGTGGCAGTATATGTCTAGGCCAAAGGTGGTCAAAAATGGCACTGAACAAAGGTTTCTTTTTACTGGTCTCTGAGTGCTAATCACACATCCTTATCTGGACTGCACACATGTGGAAGAATGGATTGGAGAAAGGAATGGCTTCTTTACTTGTCCACTAATGACCGTGGTACAATCACATGTCAAACTATAAAGCCAGGAATCTCTGTCTGTCCCTCTGGTTGTTCACATATCTCGAGAACCGCTTATCCGATCTTCTTCACACTTGGCGGGTGTATTGCTGGGGACCCAAGGGGGTGCAGTGTCGAATGTGGTGCAACTTCGCCCGATGGTGGTGCTATAACAATGAACTTGTTTTAGTCTGTAACTTTTGAACAGTAAGTCTCTGAAACAAAATATTTTTTTCCTGGATTTTGTGGGTAAAGACGAATCTGTCTATATAAGCCACGACCATTTGCGTCGAGACTGATTTTCCACCATTTTGAATTTTGTCCAAATCTAATTTCTCCTACAAATTTTGAGCAATTGTCACCAAATTTGGTACAAATCATCTCTGGACCAAGCCAGAAAAAAATACTTTTTTTTTTATTTTTGATGTTCCATACAGTTTTGCTATAGCTGGCTCTCAAATTTAGCTCAAGTGCTGTGGGCGGGGTTTATGTTACAAAAAATGTCATATCTCCTAAACGCTTTGTGCTATTTGGACCATATTTGGTGGACTTGGGTAAATATGATATCTGAGTGACCATAAGAAATTTGGTGTCATTTGGCCAATAGGTGACGCTGTAGCAGCATCATCTATCTATAAAGGAAGTATTATCTTATTGTCTGTCTGTGTATGCATGGATGACTCCCCTTCGCATATCTTGAGAACCGTTCATCCAATCAACTTCACACTTGGCGGGTAAAAGCAGCCATATCGTGCTTCTTGACAACGCTGCAAGCAGAACTTCTGGCGGCCAAACAGTCGGCCCTTACGCGCACTGCACTAGTCCAAGAAAAGTTCATTTTCTTCCACTCAGATAAAAAGGTAGCATGGATTAGTTTACAAAAGGCTAAAATTCAGCTTGATAAACTATAACTTCCATGGCAAAGTAAATTACGTTTAGGGTGTACTTTGCATCTTAAATGTAAGATGCAAAGTACACTTCCTTACCTTTTCACCTTCTTTGCACAGCGCTCATCCAAAATAGCATTTAGTCAATACAGAGAGAATACAGATCACAACAAATACCATCAGATTGTTAATTACCCGGATAGTATATCCAGATCCAGATTGTATTACCAGCTGTAAATGAGGTCTTTGTACTTGCCAAGAAAGCATTTCCATGGGGACAATATACTGTAAGTGCTGTGCTTATAGGCATCAAAGAAAGATCTTTTACTTTTACTTTCATTCAAGCTCAATCCCTATACACATGTCGGAAACGTCCTGTTTTGATCATTTATTGCTGCACTTCGGCCTGCTTGTTATCTTCCACTGATTCATTTGCTTCCAGTCTGTGTGCAGGTGCGATAATCAGGATCTCCTCTACAGGGCTGGAAAGCCTCTGTCGATTCTCTGTCCATGTTAATGCCACAACCACGCAACAGGTCTGAGTGTCTTCTTGCATTTATTCTGATTAAGAACCCTGCTCTCCTCTGAGGGAGCTGCCACTCAGCATTACAAAGACAGGGGTTTGCTGGTTCCCCGTAAAAGCCTGCACATATTTCCGTTTTCTTTTTCTTCTTTTTCTGCCAGTCAAAAAGGGGTTCAAGGAATTTTTCACTTCAGGGATTTGCTTTGATCACGCCGGTTTGGACATTTTCTCTGCTCTGTCCCCGAGTTGGTCTTGAAAGGCTCCGACTGTAAGACGGAAGCCGACTGGAATGATTGCAGACAGGTAAATCAGCATGTGTGTATGATGGATTATACAGTGACAGCATTCATTGAGTGTAATGTCAAGGTGTTTGCTGCAGTGACGTCTGATTCCACTCCTGCAGTTTTCTGACCAATCCTTCATGATTTGTGCTCTACTGTTTTGCCAAAAAACGTTTGGCAAAGGACAGATACAAAGCCTTAGAATTTATTATAGTTTAAAAGTTAAATGTCACATTTTAGTTTAGCAAGAGTTGTAGTTGGACACCAGATGAGTTGGAAACTTAAAATCAGTTGTCGACATGTCTTTCATTGTGATGGCATGGTCATTAAAAAAAATCATGATATTCATGAGAGCCCTTCTTTTGTTCCCCCTTCCCCTGAACAAGAAGCTTGTTCGCTCCAACCACCCAAGTAATGACGCCCCCGTGACAGGTGACTAATGCAAATATGGACCTCCATTTCAGGATACAGTTGCCATGTGATTGGGTCGTTCCACATAGAGGTCAGAAAAACAATTAAGGGACTTTAATGGGAATGATTGTGGAGTGTGAAGTGGGAGGGCTGATGCAATAATGGTGCACTATGATGGACGTGGCCTCGTGTTACAGAGCCAGTTAATAGTCCATCAGTATTCAGTTTACAAGTTGATTTACTGGAACAACGATAGTCTTTATTAGTTCATTTTGAGTTTAACATGTATTTTGTTACATTTGTAGTAAAGGAGCCACATTTAGCGTTGACTGGAAGTTGTGATTGAGAAGGATCCATATCTTATATTTTCCATCAGGCTCCTCAGTAATGCTCTTCATGACCGAACACACAACATACAGAGATCAGATACTGTTGTAAAGAAAGAAGACTAAGAGACTTTGAGGCTGTACTTAGGCACAGCAATGCTTTGAACTAAATGCAAATGTTAGCATGTTAACATACTGATGTTTAGCACGTATAATGTTTATGTTTAACCCTGCTGTTGGTGCTAAATGAAAAGTCAGGGGATCATCAAAGTCATAAGGATTCATTCTCTTGGCATCCTAGATATATGTACTACGGCTGTCAATCGATTGAAATTTAATTGTGATTAATCACACTATCTTTTTTTATCTGCTCAAAATGTACCTTAAAGGGAGATTTGTCAAGTATTTAATACTCTTATCAACATGGGAGTGGGCAAATATTCTTGCTTTGTGCAAATGTATGTATATATGTATTATTGGAAATCAATTAACAACACAAAACAATGACAAATATTGTCCAGAAACCCTCACAGGTACTGCATTTAGCATAAAAGATATGCTCAAATCATAACATGGCAAACTGAAGCCCAACAGACAACAACAGCTGTCAGTGTGTCAGTGTGCTGACTTGACTATGACTTGCCCTAAACTGCATGTGATTATCATGAAGTGGGCATGTCTGTAAAGGGGAGACTCGTGGGTACCCATAGAACCCATTTTTATTCACATATTTGGAAGTCAGAGGTCAAAGGACCCCTTTCCTTGCCAAAATTTCGCACAAGTTCGGAGCGTTATTTAGCCTCCTTCACGACAAGCTGTATTGGGCATTGGGCCAATAGATATTATGTTAAAATGTTATTTGTGAACAAAAAACATGTTACTGCTAAAAACCTTCATTATTACAAAATAAATGAACAATAATAAAGCTACGTTTGGCAGCTACATACTGGTTTTAAACAGAAACTGTTAAAAGCCATCAGTGAAGTGGTAGCATGTGATGCTTCATGATAGTAAAGGGATGAAACGGGAAAAAAAAACAGTGCTGACTTCCACTTTCTGTAGATGGAGTATTTCTCACTCCTGTTTGGCAGATAGTTTGTACTTCAGTCTTATGTTTCAATTCATCACTCTAGTCGGAGAAGATCCTGTTCATGCCTGACACCACAGTTTTCCTGGGGCAAACAGGGCAAATCTAAAAAAAATCACACGGAAGGGGACGTAGTTTTGTAGCTGCAATTTGTGATTTATGTTGACAGGACAAGTATATTTTTCTATAAAATTGTTGCCTTGTGCAGCTTTAAGAGGCGTGATGTGGGAATGTGCTAAGGGAAGGCAAACAGTCATGACAATAAAACCAGGGAGAGAGAGAGAAAGATGGATAGAGTGACACATGGAGAGAAGGAAAGAGACGGGAAGGTTTTGTCGCCATTCCCGCAGACTGTTGTCCCTGACGAGGCTGTGTCAGCAGGATGGTCATCTAATCAGCCTTCACAGTGGGACAACTACATCAGTTAGCATCAATGATAAATCATATTGACAGCTATTGCCTGACAGAAGGGGGGTAATGATAGAGGAGGGAATGTGGAAGTGTTGAAAAATAGACTGAAATTAAAGGGAATTAAAGGGTGAAAAGAAGAGTGATGGACACAGCTAGGTGAGAGGGAACATTTCTAAAAGAAGAGAAAAGACATTCAGGATAATTGCATGTATATTATCTGTTCACTTACTGTACTTCACCACCCCCTCTTTACCCCTGTCACCCGTTTCACCATCGCCACCTCACCCACTCTGCCTCAACTTCTTCCAGCCTCCCATCCACCCACACACTGCCTGTTATCACTGCTTAATGGGTGAAGATAAAGGATAGGAAGTATTTATAGATTCTATTGAGCCTGCATTTTGCATCACTATAAAAAAAATGAAATTCAATAGCCGGCCATTATACCCCCTAAATCCTGCAACCTGCAATCTATTTTTCTGAAATTACAGCGTAAAGAGAAAAAATGAGTTGACTCTTTGAACTTGCGAGATGGAAGGAGAGGACAAAGAATGCACTATAATGAGAGAGACGGAGGGGGGGCTGCGTATGGATTGGACTGGACTGGTTGTCGGCTCACTCAGGAGACAGATTCTGCTCCATTATTGATGAAAGTGAATGACAGAAGGTTTCAGGAAAGGCCCGGTGTTGGGCCGTGTCCGCTTGCCATGTAACATTAATTGACACGGCCCTTGCGGTGGCACAGGCACCCGTCCGTCCGTCCGTCCAGGTTCTCCCGTTTCAGTTTGCGCCATGATTTATTTACAGGGACACTCGACTGAACAATCATTAAGGTGGTTCAGGCTTATCTTGTGGTCTCTGTGCTGTCGTGCCCTCTAAAAGGCACGGCTGGTTTCACTAGAGATTACCAGGAAAAGGAGATGTTGCAAGAGCTGTTCAGTACATGTACAAACAAATCTATAACACAGACTCTTTAAACTGACTATATGAGACAAATCAGTGACTCCCTTCACTGGTGACTTAGTATTGTTGTCAGATCAGATGATTACTTGGTTAATAGCTCACTAAAATACAACAACAGCCAAAGAAAACAATCATCATGTTATAACTCTACATTATAATATGTATATGTAGGCCTTGCTCTTCTGTGGGATGCACCGCTTTTCATTGGTGGTGGAAAAGTTAACCAGACATGCATTTGCCGAACTAACTAGTTGGTCCCATAGACTGTATATAAGAAGTGGACCTAGTCACCGTGACGTCACCCACTGATTTGTGGACTGCCGTTTTGAAGTCTTGAGTTCGGCATTTTGGCCGTCACCATCTTGTTTTTTGCCAGAACCAGAAGTGAAATGAGAGGGTGGAACTAAGTACAACCAAATGCTGAATAAGAGCTTTTTAGGCAACCAAAACGCCGGACAACGCCGTGGTAGCAACCTGTCAATCACAGGGTGGCCACGCCCTAAAGCATACCCTGCTTTATGGGTAACCTATTTGAAATTTCTTTGGAATTGCTTCCACATTCCCCCAATATTTACCTCAACATTGATCAAAAATGACTTTATTTGGCTGTCTTGACTCTGGACTTTTATCATTATTATTTTATATCCATTATAAACATTATTTAATAATTATATTCTGCTATTTCCCAATAAGCAGTAATAAATAGCTGGTAATTTATTTAATACATTTCCAGGGAAAAAGAACACAAAGTTAATTGCTTATAGACAATAAGTCACACAATGGTGAAATTTGTGCCTGATCAGAAGTGTCTTCTATTAGTTTTGGTTTTCCACCTCCGATGAAGAGCAGCGCACAGCCACTTCTCAAACCTAAGGGCCCTATTTTAACGATTATATTCTATTTTAGCATATAATTATTAAATAATGTTTATAATAAAGTAATTTTTGATACATTTTGAGGTTAATATTGGGGTAATTTGGCAGTAATTGTAAAGAAATTTCAAATCGGTTACTTGCTAATTATCACCTAATTACCATGCAATTTGCAGACCTGTAAAATTAAGTGTTACCGCCATTTGACAATAGGCGATGCTACACAAAGCGTCTTTGAGTCCTTGAAAAGCGCTATATAAGTTGAAATTATTATTATTATTACACATCACACTTTAGGAAAAGTCACAGATTGGAGACTTGAATATTTTATTGAAACAAAGTTACATACAATTGGGAAAACAGCTGTGTGTAAATTTGACCTGTTGGCGGGTCTAAAAATGTAAAAAATGTGTAAATGTTTCATATAAAAATGCCTGTTTGGCAACCGTGTTGCCCCGTTGATGTCATACATTGATGATTCAGCCGGTTCATAAAAGGTTGTATCTGAGCTATTCTGAACACTGTTTACTGATGAGAGCCCTCCTGCACGGAGGTGATGCATTTTCTGTTTGCAGAATCAACAACTACAGTTCATTTGGGTGAAATATGAGAGAGCAAAGCAAAGATAAGAAGCTGAAGTTCATCCAGGGCTCTATTTCTGTAACGGTGCAGGCGGACAGGATGTGGCAGCTGATTTTTTTCATCACCTTGTGGCCTCGATGACTCTGTGTTGGAACGAGGGTGCGATTAGGAGGAATACATTAATCAGTCAGTGTAGGCCCTGACATGAGTCATGACAAATCAGATCACTTCTTGTCGTTCCTTTTTAACGGCTCTGAGCGACCGCGCTCTGACAATTTAGAGATGGAGAGAATAGTTCAGAGCAAAAATCCACCACAAAAGATTCTCTGCCACAAAAGCCTCTCCCAGTGGGACTCTGAGGTAAATATATGGTACCTTAAATTAAATTGGCGTGGGAGGAGATAGCACATTTGGCAACATGTTCCTGGATCCTAAGAGAACCATTTTCTAATGCAGGAAACTGCTCAATGATGGAGAAGAAGAAGGATGATATTTGCCAGCCTCTTAAGTCATGACGCATATCGGCAGTTCAGTGTTGGATGATAAGAATTAGAAGCACAGCCAGGAAGGATAAAGCAATTGGAATGAAAAATGTCATTTATTCAGAAGTTTAGGGATCTTGTGATATGTGTGCTGCTCGGTAAAGCCGTGAAAATACAGAAAATGCTTCTTCTGCCATGAAAGTCTGACCGAGTCTCTCTGTGAGCACACAGTCCAGGGCCCCGACACCAAAATTACCCAGCAGTGCTTGATCATTACTGACACGCACTATATTGCACCTTTGGCTCCCCAATGGGTCATTCACCATCACAGTGAGTTACCAAAATACAAAATGACTGCCATCAAGAAAATAAAGCTATGTGCATCTGGCAAAAAGGCCGACACAAAGCCCACCGATGCACTGTCACAAAAATAGAACCCTGAGTGCCCTCATAGACAAACCTGCTGGATGATTGATGTGTTGTGCTCTCAGCACTGGCAATACTGTGGCTCCAGAATCAAACTGAACGCATACACTGACAGTAGGAGTGCATATATTTTAATGATATTTTGTTGATCACAGTCAGCAATCGACAGATGAAATTCGCCCATGTAAATGTGGATGTTTTTCAGTCCCAAAAAAATAGTTTGAAATTGGTTTTGACAGCTTTCGGGGGAAAAAAAAGTTCTGCATAGCCGGTAGTTCTTGCTGGCTTATAATTATAAATCAACAATCGATTCCAAACAACAATTTGTTGCTTTGTAATCACAAATAAGACATTATTCTTTAAAAATCTTGAACACATGAAATTGTAAAAATGGAACAAACACAGGGCTTTCATCAAGGAGACCACTGGTCATGTCCCGTGTGTTTAGTTTCACTTTCACTTTACAATCAGCAAATGTTCATAACGCTTAGAGCTGAAATTTTGTTGGACACCCTGTTTCTATTTAATCCTGTCGCTCACTTTGAAAGCACCGCAATGGACGAAGAACGGCTTATTCATGAAGTTGAAATTAGGAGGTATCGTATAGATACATTTCACTACAAAAACATAAACAAGGTGACAGCTGGTTGGAGGGAGGTTGTCCTGAAATATTCCCACTTGCTGTTGGCTATATTTTATGACATTTCCAATAGATATCATAATATAAAATGTATTTTCTGTTTAAAAAGTGCAAACGTAGGAAGATAGCGAGTATCACCCATCTTTTAAGTGGTTTCGTCTCCAGTCTGATCTCGAGCGCACAGCTGATAGGTAAGTGGTTTGTTTACTTGACGTAACAGAAGAGCTTATTTAGCGGCTTCAGTGTGTTGACAGAGAGCTTCCGATGTTACTATATTATATAAAAAAATATATTTTTATTACATTACAAGTAAATAAAAAGCTCACAAAAAGTTATCTTGTTTGTTTTCTTATTCCGTCTTTAAGAAGACACAACAAGGTCAATATTATTCATCATTACAAGAAATTATTAGTTCTGTGTTATTATAAAAAAAGTGGTTTTATTGCCTAAACCTAAGCAAGTGTTTTTGTTTAATTCACAACATTAAGCACGTATTTAATGGGACCGTAAAGTGACGCCTAGGGGTCTGGCAAAGCGTCAGTATGTGACGTGTTGTGATGAGAACGTGTTGGCACACTGCAGGTTGACATTGATCTTATATATATATAAAATAGTTTCACATCATAAGCTTAATTTCAAAGGCATTTTGATGACTATACTGTATTTTCAACCTGCAACAGGTTACATCTATTACAACAGTATAAGAGCAAAACAAATATAAGTAATGATGGCTGACTTTATTATCACAACAAATAACAACATACTTTTGGGATTGTTTTATGGTCACAACGTGCATTTCTAACCTTCAGGTAGAGCATATTCCTGCCCAATCCCGTTGCTGATTTACTGCTCCTCCAGTGGTGTGACCGATCAAATGACTCAGAAGATCCTGGCTCATATCAGCACGAGACCGCGTCGTTAAGATTCCCAAACAAAGCTCATATTTTGCCAATGTGCCGTTTTAATTGAGCAGAATGAAAGGAGTGCTGAGACAGCAGCATCCGATCACACTGTCTGGAGCAGGAAGCAAATTGGTCATGCAAAACCGGCCCCTCTTCAACAAACCAATTAATTATTTATGGGCTTCAGTGGAGCAGAGAAAGTTAATTTATTGTTATCATTAGAAGAGTGTTCTGTTTGGGTCCATATGAGGAAGAGTCAAGCTACAATTACAGGCTACGCAGATTAGACAGAACTTCATACGATTCAAGTTCACGAGATGCCTCCAAACTTCAGCGATGAACTTCAGGAAGATGATTAGCTAATAAATGTAAATTAAAAGGGTGAGGGCAACAAATAAACATCTTCCTCGGACAATTGTCCAAGTTGACACGTTGTATGTCAGGGAGAATAATAATGAAGTCAATAAATCATGAGCTTTAAAGCAAGACTAGTGATAAGCGAACCGGGTAACTTTTGTAGTCTGATATTTTTATTTCTAAAAGCCTGAATTGTATCTGTGTTTTTTCTCAAAACTTGTTCTTTAAACGAGCCAAACAAGATTAGTCACCTTCACCCACTCATACTGGCTGCTGCGATGCAGTTTGACATTTACCTATCAGGTGCATTGTTTATCAATGGCGTCACGATATGTGTGCATGGCAAGGTAAACGGCGCAGTAAGCGAAACTAACATATGTGCAAGATTACACATCCTAAGATGAAAAGGCAGAATCAGAAATCTATATCTGAGTTTTTTAAAAGCAAGCAGCAGAGTAAAAATGCAACCCGATATCACGCCAAAGCATGTAATGGACCATAAATATTACACGTTTATTAAGGTGCGGTACCAGCAGGGGGCAACAAAACCACTTAGTTAGGTTTAGGAAAAACGTTATGGTGGGGCATAAAATAAGTACGTAAACTAAGTAAAATACATACAGAAACAACGTAGCGTAAGTGCGGAAAAAACATATGACAATGTAACGTAACTTTTAAAAAAACTGGTCTCCTGGTTGAAAGTCAACCAGGAGCCACCTCAACCTCAACCTCCCGCCCATCATAAGTACAGTACAGACTACATGGCATGAACATGACACACCTAAAGCAAGAACAGCGTTCTTATTGCACGCTTTTTCCTTGAGCATTACTGTGTCATTCACACACCTTTTCATGCAACCGGGCTAAAATGTGATGAGCATGCCACTAATCCAGATTCTGCGTGTACCCCCGCTGTGTCCTTGGCCTTGACCGCTATCTGCCCTCCTCCCCCTACAAGCCACACTGCAGAGGCCGAGAGTCACTGCTCAAGCGAGTGCTGCGGGAATCTCACAAAGCCTCATCAACCGAACGACCCTGCTGTGCTGAAGAAAACTGTATTCGATTCGAAAAAATTGCACCCTCACAATCTCAAAAAGCCTCTCAGTCACTTCATCCTGGCGCCTGGCCTCGGTGTCGGACTAAAAAAGTATTCTGTAACGATACTCAAGCGCTCATACATAGAGTTACTGCATATACCATAGGCCTATGTTTTGCCACGGCTCTAACAGGCATCATAACATGCTGAAGAAATAAGTTATAAATTGTCATTGCTTGTCATTCCAGTTCCTTTTATTCAAGGACAATGACGTGCAAATTGAAAACATACATTTAGAAGTTCTACTTTGGCAACATCACAAGGACGCTGCAAAAACATAGAGCTTTTATTACACTTCTCTCAGACTCTTTACTGTATCTGTTCATTACCTTTGGGCAGCCTAATCAACTAAATAACTTTGATTTGCAAATGTTTACTCCTCCACGGGAGCAGAGAGCCATAACACCGGGGACGTGGAGTGAGGATCCCATTGTTTCTGATTAGGAATTCATTATTTGCTGCCCGTCTGCCTCTCCGCCCAATGCACGGGCTGATTAGCAAGCTGGGGACGGATAGGTAATGACGATAACACTAAACTCAATAGCTGTTTTATAGGCAGCAGTGCTTTATGATGCTTGCACTAATTGCTGGTGTGATTAGTGAGGTGTCTGTGCCCTCTCTGGTTGCTCCGGCTGTCCTGTGAGCTGAGCTCTCGTCGAACCGGAGCACAGGGGAAGTGTGGGTGTGCGGCGGATCGTTGCAGGAGGAAGACACGAGGGCATAATCGACTTCCCACTTTTTCTGCGCCTGTCAGCCCTTTCCTGTGTGCTGCAATAAAGACAAATTAACTTAAAGGCAATCAAAGGATTTTTCTTCTTGATCTCTTGGCGATAAAGTAATCCGTTTCTAACTGTCGTTGAGAGAAGTCCAAATAAAAAAAAGGAGACTGAGAACATTAGCTGATTTGATAACCTGAAATTCCAGTGAAAAAAACATCGCATCTCTTTGTGCCTTCGAGTGTGCCTTCTCTGAGGGAAGTGTACCTTGGACTCTTTCTATACAGGCGAATGTCCTCAAACATAAAATACCGTTAGACCCGTGAGAATACATGTTGAAAGTGATTCGAAAGCTTTGTGTGCATCTGCCATTCAGTCTGACCTCAATACTTGAGCTCTTGATGTGCAGCCATTTCTGCTGTGGCCAAGCAGACAGTCAGTACTGAAAGTAAGATGACTGCACACTTACTGAGGCTTTTGTTCAGATACATTTTACTACCAGAGAGTGAATTTGCATGGCATTCAGGTTGTTTTTGCATACTTCACCACATGACCTTTACCTTGGTTCTCTTCAAAGACTTCTGTTTTCTTTTGCCTCACTGCATTTCTAAAGATATCTCTCTCTGTCTGATCTCATTCCTGTCTCTTGTTAGTTTTTTAAATGTACACACTCTAACAGTTAACATTGCAATATACTATATGTGGATACAGCAACAAATCTGTGTAAATATAAAAATCAGTTGTTCATAGCTACTGGGTTTGTTAATCATGACTCGTACTGCAAAATATTTTACACCTGCATTAATAGATTTTTTGCCACTTTGGGACAGCGCAACAAGCTGTAAAACATTGATATATTATTACATCATAACGTTAACATGTTACAGTAGCAACAGTCGTGTTGATAACGTTTCCATGCAACTGGCGCAAACCGCATACCGAATACAAACATGGGTGAAGAAGAAGGGTCATTTACACAAAGACGCCAATGAAAATGTCTAAATGGAGAGATGACGAAATTGTTAGACAACAGACACAATCAGTGTCCTGTGAGGAGCTACTGCAGCTACAGCTGTGGCTTAGGTGTCTGAGACGGTGAGACTATAGTGTGAGACGACACGAAGAGGCGTTCGCTCTAAACACCGATGGCGGCTCCTGAAGAGGTTAGCGTAGATGTTGCAATAGCATCACTTATATCAGAACTCAAGACTATTTCTTCATTGAAAGAAGAGCAAAGAACGACACTGAAGGTGTAAAGCACGGCTTTCGTTAATTTGATTGACAGATAGTTCATCCAATCACCTGACAAGTATTTTTTTGAAAGTTGCTGACCTTTTTCAAATAGCTTCCAACGACGGCTTCTCAGACAGCTCTGTGAAACAAACCATCTGACAGGGTCAGGTGAGGTGTTGCCCTATGCACATGGGAAATAAGCTAATATGCTCACCATGTTTCTCCAGGATGTTAATTTGATGAGACACAGCAGGACATTCATTCTTTCATCTCATACCAATTCACAAGACTTCACATCACAAGTAGCCTTGAAGTTCTGAAATGGAGCTGAAAAGAAATGTCAACTTGAAATAAAAATCAAGCTACTAACAAAAGATGTTGCTTCTTTACAGCATAACTTTTTTATAATATGCATATTCAGACTTCAGGCCAATATTATGTATTATTTTCTTCAGTGGTTTTGCTCATTTGGGTTGAGCTTTCCTCCATGTTTCTGTCCTTCAAATGCTTGCTGGCAGGATAGCGTTGAACAGCGCTCCAGGTTCTTCCCTCTGTCTCTTTGTCTCTCTGCCTCGCTCTCTCTTCTCTGATGTGTCAGTTGAGTCGGGCCAGAGCCGGGCAGGCAGCCATGTCCATCAGCTCCATCCATCAAGCGGTGGGCCGGGTGGCGGAGAGACGATGACGGGCAGCAGAGAAGGGGCAGATGTTTTGCAGGAACTGATATGTGTTCACGTCCACGAGGGATGTCATTACGCGGCGGACAGAGAAACATGTAGCTGATTAGCGGCTTATTAAGTCAAGGACACTGGCTCGGAGTAACACACCCGGCTTCCGTTCTGGCTCGCGGTTGCTGATGGCGTGCCAGTCACTGAGAAGAACTTCAGTGTCTCAGACAGATAACCTCTCCTTCTAATTAACCGCCGCTCTGTTCTTAAACCCTAAGCTCCTTTTGATATACCAAAAAGCTGCTTTTGCCATTTCAAGTATAGTTTCCCTGTGTATGCCTCAGGGGGAGAACTCAGAGGTACATAAGGATTTTTCTCTCAGAGAGCCCACACTGTGTTGTGCTAAGTAAATAAAGCAGCGTCTCCCCGAGGGCGTGTAAGGATTGTAAGGAATTGAGGAAAGTGGACAGTGGAGCGGAGAGGGGGCTTTAGTCCTGATCCAGGACAATGGCTAAATTGGTAATGTTGAGAATCTCATCTGTACCCTGTTTCTCCTTTAGTTGGATCTCTGGTAAGCCCTGCCATGTGTTGTTGGAAATGTGGATTTACTCCAAATCACATCAGCCTTGTCCTGCAGTCTCCTTTCTTTCCTGTTTTCTTTCATTCCTCTGCCCTCCCTCCCTGCCTCCACTTTTTTTATCACCTGTAAGTTCAATACAGTAGAGCTTGCCGCATCATAAATTGCAGCGATCTGTGTTTTGAGTGGTGAGAGCAATAAATGGGTTCAGGGTTATGAGCACAATGAAAAATACAGGCAGTGGTGGACCACATAATGGGCCTCGGGATGGTTTCACTCAAATACAATACTGTTTCACTAACAATACAATGTTTTTTTGTAAAAGAGCGGTAATATTTCTCTGGGCAGCACTGATTAAATGTTTTTGTGTGCAAGAGGAAATGAGAGTTACAAACAGAACCATCCTCAGAGTCCACAGATATTCAGAGGTGGACCTTAAAGGATATGAGGGGTTATTACAACTGGGGTGTTATTTTTGTAGTTTTGGCCATTTCTATCATCACACAAAAACACTCAAAATCTGCAACTTGGTCCTTCCAGAGATTGCGTTATCTCCAACGTCCATCACAATAAACTATTACTTACATGGCAGAGAAATCTGCATCCGGCAGGAGATATCTACCCAGGGAAACCAGGTTTCTCTAACCTCATATTACAGAAACCAGGTTTACCATTTACATGACATTTAAGAAATCATACTGGAGAAAGCTGACTGCTGCAAAGAACCCCCGCGAAGGGCCGTGTCTGATGGTGTGATGTCACTTAAGGCCGTGCGGACACTGGCGACCCTTGTGGATGCGGCAAGCATAAATAAAGCATTACTCGGTTATTTAATTGCATGTAAACACACTGAGTGCAAACGGGATCTGCTAGCAGCTGATGCAGCAAGACTTTTCAGGGTGCAGATTTACCAAAATGTAAAACAAATACGGAATTGGTGTGCAAAAGCATTTAGTTTAGTCTCCATGGAGACATAATACTTCCTACAATAAAATCAAAATGCGTAAAACTGTTCAAACCTGTACCGGAACATGTATAGTACCACTGACATGAGTAGCTTAACAATAAAGGGAGTGAAAATGAAGCAAAAACAAATGTGAACGGTAAAATGATCACCCAAACACTATTGTAAACCATCACAATCGATAGACCGACTCTCTGGTTGACTTACCACACTTCCACAGTTGTGTGCACACTGTTTCCCTGTTCGAGATCTGATTTATGGATCTTTCAAGTGTGCTCACTTTAACTTTTACTTCCAAATAAAGTGGTTTAGAAGATCTGTGATATGAACAGAGCTTAATACAGCCTGCACCCAAACCTCCCCGCCGCATGGCTAACCTGTCATTTGCATTATAAATAACAAGCCGGTATGTAGGGAGACGTGCCTTGTAGTGTTTTTCCCCTCTCCTGGCTGCGAACTAGTTGCTCTCAGTTATCTCTGCCTCTCGGCTGGCAGCGGGAGCGGACGTGCTCTTGGTTTTTCCGCCGTCTCTTCGCAACTTGTCAGGTCCAGTTTAGCACTTGACGGCGGGATGTGTCAGATTCACAGCCCTCTCTCTCTCTCTCTCTCCGGGCTGTCTCGCTCTCAAGGTGAGTCAGGCCTCGTCACCGCTCCTATGGAGACATAACCCATCGCATGGCGTTGGTAGACGGCCAGCAGTTAATAGCCCTGTCGTGATTTGTCAGGGAAAATACTCATCTGCTGAACAGTGCAATCACTTAGAGCAAGGTTAGAGTGTTTATGGGTTGGAAGGGGAGGTGGGCGGTCAAATGTAAATCGGCACAGTCACTGCATGTTTGAGCTTTGGCACAAACTGGGGGAGTAAAATCCTAAATTGATATTGACAGCTTGCAGCGGAGATAGGAGTCCAAATACAAGCGCGGTTAAGGCTGAACATTCACAGGAAGTTAAAATTGAGAATTTGTGGATTTGCACCAGTGTCACCGAGACAAATTCCTGCACATTCCTGCACAAGTCACTGACTTTATGTTTGTTTGTCCTCTCTCTAGAAAGAGTTCCTGGCAGCTACGACTGAAAAGGACATCTTTGCCCATCTGGGTCTCGAGTACATCGAGCCTTGGCAGAGAAATGCGTAGGCCTCCGCTCCTCCCAGGCTGGATGATACCCTGTGCGTACATCAGTGTTTATCCCATCTGCTTGCCATTCTGCGGCTCTCCTGTGATTCACTTTCAAACAGCTTTTGATTTCCATACAGTTTTGTTTTGTTGTTACTGCTATTGTGGTTGTTGTTGTCTGGACGACTTCATGATTCACACTTCTGCTTATTCACTATTGTCTGTTAGCGAGTAAACACTCTCCTATACCATTCATGGCTTTGCCTGTCTCTAAGTGTCGTAATCATAGGCAGGACACAAAGACAAATCAGTCGGAGTATGAATCGCCCGGGGTGCCTGCGAGGTGCAGGAGAGAGGGAGTCTGAAAGAGAAACAGAGGAGAGGGACCACAGAGAGGAAGGGAGGGCGAGGGAGAAGACAGGAAGCGATGAGAGAAACGAGGGGGAAGGGAGCTTTTGTCGAGCAAAATGTTGTAATCACCCTCCTCCTGGCAGGAAAGTGCTTGACGTGAGGCTGAGCCAGGTCTCTGGGGAATTGAGAGGCGGGTAATGAGCTTCAGATAGAGGAGCGTTCGGCGTCGCCATTTAGCCTCCATTTAAGCCTACGTCCACTGGAGATCATTTAGCTGGCATGCGGCAATCCAAAGACCCACAGTCTCCGCTCTTGTTCCACAATGAATCCCCTTTCCCCAGATGCTCGGCTGAAATTAGAGGCAATCAGCTGCACCGGGAAGTCCTGGAGAATTCAGACGGAAGGTAAATGAGTCCACTAACCACATGAATGAGTCTTGGCATTCAAAGCAGCTCTGGCTCCAGTGCGTCCATTATCTTATTGGTTTGACTTTGGCTTATGTTTTATGTATGATGCTTGCTTATGTCCTTATTTTACAGTGGCTGTGTAGGACAATGATTCGCTAATGAAGAAACTTTATTGATCCCCCGTGGGCCATTTGGGTAAGTCCGACTCGTTCCTCCAGTGTGGATACAACCTGCCCTGCTGTCCACACCCCAACCCACTTTCCCATGATGCTCAGCCCTCAGTTTATCCCATGGCGCCTCAACAAGAGCAGAGACAGATGAGAGCTAGGCCCTTCTAGTGAATCACCCTATTTAAAGATCTTTAAGTAGAACAGTCCGGCACTTTGAGGACTCGACCCGGGCCTCCTCCCCGCCACCTTTTCTTCTTCTTCCTCCTTCTCGGCCTGTCTGTCTTTCTCTCCCGCTGTGTTGCTCTCTCACTCTCGCTGACACAAAACAAACTCTTGACGGTTCTGAGTGTTAACCAGATGGAGCGAGCTCCGGCGCCCTGGTCTCCTGGGTTATCTGTTTTCACTTTAAAGCAGGGCTTAATTCTTCACCAGAAAATCGGAAATCTCTCCAGAGTAAAAACAAGCTGACCTCAATAAATTTACATTTGTCCTGCTCTCTTTCTCCTAATTGTTTTTCCAAGTGCGGATGGGATCTTTTTTTCTACTTTCACATTAAATATTCACCAGTGTAAAGGGATTAAAAGGCTGTAGCACTCAATTTAAGAATTCACACATTGTTGTTTTGGTCTTAAACTGTTTGCAAAGCTGGAAAAACAAATCTCCTCCAAAGCCCTCCATTTCATTCACCACGGATCAATATGTTTACGTGGTTATCATCACACATTATTAAGCGAGACCATTTTTTGCCTTAGTTACTTTATCTGACTGGACTGAAGGAGGTAGTCGTGAATGCCTCACAAAACAAATGATTATTCTGGAGTATTTCAGCACTTAACCTCAGTGAACTCAGGTAATTACTAATTGTACTACAGAAATTAATTTGGAAAGCACGTGCATGGACTTCAGAGAGTCTCATCACAGACTTTAACCTTCAGTGTTTACTCCATTAGGAAGAGTCCTGCATTCACAATATATTATTGGATTGTTACTGCTACTGTTGTGTAATTTAATCTATAACGATACAAACTGTTTTATAATCTTATTTGGGCTGTCAATCGATCAAAATATTTAATCGCGATTAATCACATGATTGTCCACGGTTAATCCTGATTAATCACGTTTTAATCGCACATCTTTTTATCTGTTCAAACTGTATATTAAAGGGAGATTTATCAAGTATTTAATACTCTTATCAAGATGGGAGTGGGCAAATTTGCTTGCTTTATGCAAATGTATGTATATATTAATTATTGATAATCAATTAACAACACAAAACAATGACAGATATTGTCTAGAAACCCTCACAGGTACTGCATTCAGCATAAAAACATATATGCTCAAACATAACATGGCAAACTGCAACCCAACAGGCAACAACAGCTGTCAGTGTGTCAGTGTGCTGACTTGACTATGACTTGCCCCAAACTGCATGTGATTATCATAAAGTGGGCATGTCTGTAAAGGGGAGACTCGTGGGTACCCATAGAACCCATTTTCATTCACATATCTTGAGGTCAGAGGTCAAGGGACGCCTTCGAAAATGGCCATGTCAGTTTTTCCAAACCATGATGTGTTTTTGCGAAACCTAACCAAGTAATTTTGTTGCGTTTTTGTTTTGTTCTGTTTCAATTTACAACATTAATGACATGTTCAAAACCATTTTAAACTGCGACCGTAATCCAGGAGAAAATACGTTTCCATCAAAACGTGTTTTGGTTATGCAGTTTAGCTGTATGGGAACGTATTTTGTGGGAGACAGGGTTGGTGTGTGTGTTAATGTGTGCAAATGAAAGGGAAAGATTGAAAGTACATACACAACTAAGCATACTGTGCCTGACTACCAAAGTTAAAACTAAAAACCTTCCCTCTTGCAACAAACCATCTACTTTGCCTCTATTTTTATTCCCTCTCAGTAAAACAACCCATTGACTTTTATTATAATATACTTTAAACTGAAACAAATAAACAAAAACAAAGTTACAAGGCTGTGCCAACCAGCTATCAGACACTGCAGTACTTGTTGTTGCTCTTCACAGGCTCAATATTTGGGTGAGAAATGACTGGACAAATTCTATTAGCTCGTTAGTGTCCAAATTTCAATCTCGCTCAGAGAAATTGTTTTTGCAGAGGTCCAACTCTAAAGCCTCAGATCTAACTCATTTGTTTATTCATCACTTTAAGCCAATCACATGTGGCCATTTTCTATGCAAATCACCGCCTTTGGCTCCTCGCAGTCTGGCAAACACTTTTTTGCATGCTTGATGTCTGAGGTCTGACTGAGATGACAGATGTGTGAATATATGAAAAATTGCTCGCAGGAATTTGCATAAAAGTGCTTGATTTGCTGACAAAAATATATTTTGCCATCCAATCAGTTTTCATTTCTACCTATGCAATCATTTCCAATCCCCAGTTGTCTCTCAGTGACATTCCAGCGCCAAAAGCCTTCAATCATTGCAGTCTGACAGCCATTCTTTTAACTCCGCCAGATCCATCATGGCACAGGAGCTTTATATTGACACCTTGATAGTATATGCCAGCCAGGTCTCATTCATTCTGTGTCTTGCAACATCGCAGCCTCCCTCCTGACCTTTTAACAAGCATGTGCACTGGGATACAGTCATGGATGGATTACCTCCTGCCACAGGCTCAGGGGACCCAAAGAGGCAAGGGCGGCCTGGACCAGAGACTGTTTGAATTGACTGTTAAAAACAGGAGATACAAAATAACTACAAAGAGATGAAAAATGACCAAAAAGAGACACAATTACCGCAAAGAGATGCAACTAGTACACAGAGATGCAAAACAACTACAAAGAGACGCAAAACAACTACAAAGACGCAAAACAACTACAAAGAGACAGTAAAAAAAAAACAGAGAGATGCAAAACAATTACAAAGACGCAAAACAACGACAAAGAGTCGCAAAACTACAATGAAAGAGATGCAAATGGACCTCAAAAAGACACAAAACAACTACAAAGAGATGCAAAATGACTACAAAGAGATACAAAACAACTACAAAGAGATGCGAAATGACTACAAAGAGATGCAAAACAACTACAAAGAGATGCGAAATGATTACAAAGAGATGCAAAACAACTACAAAGAGATGCATGTTGACCACAAAGATATGCAAAACAACTACAAAGTGATGCCAAAAAACTACAAAGAGATACAAAACAACTACAAAGAGATGCCAAACAACTACAATGAGAGACAAAACAACTTCAAAGAGATGCAAAATTACTACATAGAGATGCAAAACGACCACAAGGAGACACAATACAACTACAAAGAGATGCAAAGTGACCACAAAGAGACGTCAAAAAACGACAAAGAAACGACCAAAAAGACACGCAAAATGACTACATTGTCTCATAATTGTTATGCAATTTTTAACAGGGGGTGCGCAGAGAGAGAGAAAAATGCTGCGTTGCGTCTGGTGGAATCATAAGCTGCACCCGGTGGAGGCTACTAACTTGTGCAAACCTCTGGCAGATAAAGAATCAATAAGTCAGGCAGACTAGACTAACAACAACTTAACAACCCGTCTGCCCCTGACCCTCTCTGCTACTAGGGGATGGAGAGAGGGGATAGCAGGTTAACAAGGGAGACGCATTTTGGTCATTTTGCTAAAAGGGGATTGACATCTCCCCTCAAATCGCCTACTGCTGTGCTCATAATTCATCCATGGATAAACTGCAATGTAAAAAGACGTGAGGTCATTCTGCAGCTCTGTCAATTTGTCACCGCAGATATTATGAGGTTGATTGAGAGAGCCGATGATACGGGGACGGTTTGCATTGATAGGAAGCGCTCAAAGATTAATGGGTGGCTGTTTGAGGAGGACACATGTACCCGGGGGAACATGCATCAGCCATAATGCCTCTCCAGAGATGGTCTGAAGATAGAATACGAAGTGTCACTTTCCTCTCAAAGTTACGTGACAAAAAGGTCGCGAAGAACAATGAGTGAGCAAGTGTGTAATGTGAGTAATTGCGCGGAGACACTCCTCAGAAGTGAGAGCAAGCATCTGTGAATGAAATGCCAAAAAGGAGCTGACGCACAAATCCACATCAGTTTGATTATCATCCAAAACCATTAATGCGGCGAAGAACATCACAGTTTTCATCACTGTGTGATCCACGAGCAGATCTATCCTTTCATGTCAGACATCAAGCGACTGAAAAGGAGAGAGGACCAAAAATAGATCGGGACCAAACACTGATAATGTCTGCGCCGAGCTCCTTGAGCAAACTTTCTCCTGCATTGTATCAGAAGACAGTGATTTATTGGCTGTGCTGTAGGGGGGTTGAATGCATGTGTTGGGGCCAGTCAAAGCCAATGGCGGAAGGTGACAGAATAAGGACACTGTGTATCCTTGCCTCTCAAGGCCTGTCACGACGTCAACTCAGCCGGAGAGAAGTGAAGCCGATGCATGGCTTTGGCCGGCTCTGAAACAAAAGAACAGAGAGTGACGACGAGACGCTGCACTATGAGATGTCTGCATTAAATAGAAATAAAGACTTATGAAGGATTTTTTAAATAAGTTTTAATCTTGACCCCGTCACCACCTACGAGTTCTGCACAGATCGGCTTTTGTTCAAATCACATTTATTGAGAGTTTCTGCAAAACACAAGCCCTTTTGATTTGCAATTAAATGAAATTGAAGATTTGTGTGATCAGTGGAGATGTTTAAAATGGATCTCGGAGATAATTTGCTCGCAAAGACAAACTCCCATCGGTGTCACTGTGACTTTCAGACTCAGTCTGAGCAGTCTGACAAGTAGGCGGAGTGATGTGCAGAGCCCACAAGAACAATCGCGCAGACTCGCACAACAAACTTTAATTTGAGGTGACCCGCTCCTTTCATGATAAATGACCTGCATCCTTGATTTCGGGGAGGGCGGATGGTTTCGGAGAGTGTGTGTCCTCCTCCACAGGTGGCAGAGGAATGAGAGGAAGAGAAGGAGGAGGAGGAGGATGAGGAGATGAGCCATCTGCTGCAACATGTCACCACATCTCCTCTCTTCCCTCCGCTTTCTGCTTTGTGGCAAACGGGCAGGAGGAGAGTCTGATCTGTGTGTCTTTGTATGAGAGTGTGTATGCACAGCTTTCTTTACAGTGCATGCGCATGTATGTGTCTGCAAGTCTGACCATGTGCTGAACTGTCTCTTAATATATATATTTGGTTTTGCATTTTCTCTAAAGATCTTTGGTGTGCAGCATCTGCAGGTTTGCATCTATGTCACTGACATAGCGAGCATCATTTTTTTATGAAATTAATGAATAATTCTTGTCATATTCCCCTAAACAAAAACACTATGAACGTACACTTTCAAGCTTCCTCTTCCCATTTCAGCTGTCTTGTCTCTTAACAACCTTTTTATTCATTTTCACCTCACTTTTGCACTCTCTCTCTGTTCAAATGTGACCTCTGATCTCTCTACCACATGTCCGCTCCATAAACAAGCAAAAAAACAGACGGTAGTTTGTTTTTAACTACAAAAGGTTTTTGTGACTTGAATAAATTAAAAGAGAAATTCACCACTTTGTAAGTGGATGTCCAATCAGTGTTGATGGTAAATGTAGTCAATTAAGCCAATAAATTCCTCAGTGTGTGCTATATTGACCGGGAAAGCTGCAGTTTAACAGCCGAAAAATCGGTTCCGTATAACAGTGGATGATTATATCCAGTAGGAGGCAGTAATGCAACTTAAAGGATGCCAACTGTCGGAAAACCCCCAAAGAAGAAGAAGAAGTTCTTTCGTATACCAGTGACGTGACAGTGACGTATGGAAGAACTACAGAGTGCTGGAGCTATTTCAGCTTTGGTAGCTGTTGCACACAATGCCGCTCAAAAACGTATGTTTTCATCAGCGAAAATGGCATCTTTGTGCAGATGATGTTATGAACAAGGATTTTTTACAGCGTACATTTTATAGTGTTTTGGCTGACTCTGATATTCAGTCTGAGAGAGGCTGCTCGAGGCTGCTGCTGCTGGGAGGATATGGCCGGCGAGGACGCTCCAGAACCGGAGCTGCCGAGAGCGAACACCGACTGGGTGCCAACAGAAAGGGAATCATTCTGCTGAAATGAATGTCAACGTGGGCAGATTGTGTTGGATGCTGTCGCCGACGACAACCCCAAGAGAGCCAGTTGTGTGTGTGTTGTGTTACCATGTATGAAAGTTTTTCCTCCTCACTGAAACAGAAGTGTGGAGACCTCCTTCAGGATCCCGAAGATAAACTGGAACAGACAGCGAGACCAGCAGGGCGATTTTGGGGCAATTTTTGTCATTTGATTTTGCTAATTTAATGGTCTGCCCCGGAGAAGGAGAGTCTTTCCAGAACCTCTTAGTGACTTTATTTTTAAAAAAAGCGACTAGCAACAAATTTAGCAACTTAGCATGACCTTTATTATATTGTAATTATTCCCATGCATACTGCTCAGAGTCCACAGCTCTTCTGCCAACAGCACGGGGTCTCTCCTTCTCCTCTTGTGCCGTGCACAGACAGGCATTCAGTCGACACAACCACTAAGCTTTGTGCAAATAATATGCGGTGACCTCAGCGATATGCAAATTAGCGTATGAGATCTGGCGACTCAGTGCTGGCTACTTTCATCGGAAAAGAGTCGGCAACACTGATGTAGGATCCAGAGTCCCTCAACTGTATGAAGTGTAGTACCCCCTTTAAGCAATGCATAAAAACCTCGCACAAAAAGAGATCTTTGCATAGTGTTTTGCATACCCAATGCAAACATGACCAGTCAGCAACACTCATACATACTGCATGTACAGTATTCATATTTACTCCATCACCCTATGGACATTTAAAATATACATGCATTCAGACAAATTGAAACACAAACACATCTGTCCTGTTCCATGAGAAAATCCATTAGCTAAGGTATAAACCAGACTGCATTATTTTACATCATCTTATGAATAAGCTATAAAAAAATATGGAAATAGCTCTTGAGCAACAATTTATGTCTACGTACGTGTGATGATGTGAACGTATCTGTCTCTGCATCTGTTTGTTTGTATCTAGGTGTGTGTATTTGTATGACTTTGACATTGTCTCTGACTTTAACAGTGATCATGTGTGTGTGCGCTTCTCTATATTTCCTTCTTTGTCTGCTTGCCTGTGTGTGTGTGTGTGTATGTGTGTGTGTCCTGCGGTCAGTCTGTTCATCTTTTAGCTATTTCTGACCTTTCTCTCTCTCGGTCTGTGCTCAGTCTCTCCGGTTCCTCTGCCTGCTATTCCAGATGGACCTGCTTCCATATCAGGCTGCTAATGAGGCAGCACTGTTCATTCTGTGGTTCTTTGAATGGGGGGTCCAACCATTTAACCCCGCCCAGCGCCCCCACTAGACCTCCATGTATTTTTAGGCTTCACCTCATTTCATGCTGAATAAACACCTACGTCTGGCCGCCCTCCGGGGCCAAGCCGCACGCCATCCCGATAGATTGAACTAAAAAAATGAAAACATAAATCGCTCTGCCAGAGTCGGTCTTATAGTGCAGGTTGACAATAATCCAGTAAAGTTACCTTTAGCCTTTTTTTTTTAGATAAGCACACATCTTTCTTGAGAGCGAAGCCACGTCTGGAGTGTTATATCTGGAGTGTTCTTAGTTTCTATTACATCTTACATTTCTTCTTTGTTAAACGTGGTGGCAGTTAATTTCACAATTTTTGCTCCATGGAGTGAGAGTAGGTGTGAAATCTGCTGGAATGCTTTAGAGCACAAAATGGAAACAGCTTTGATTTTCAAATTAATGTAAAACTCAGTTTCATTTCCACTGTTTTAATTGCATCATTTCGACTTTACATAAGCTCAAAATTGCATATTGATCGTTACGAAAAGCTGCTGCTGAATGAGCTCAATCTCCTCTTCATAACTAATGGTAAGACTGAGAGAGTCCTTATCAGACAAAAAAACGTATATATGCTTGTTTGGTTAAGAGAAGGTATATTTTTGTTGTTTACAACAAGTGCATAATTGTATGTTGATACATATATTGCCACAAAACCTCAGATTTTGGTGGATATTTTGATTTAAAAAGTATCCAACTTTGACACAGGAGACCTGCAGCTGTCTACCAACAGTAAGCACTGGTTTCTTTTAAACATGAGGGCCTTTAGGCAGCCTTAAAGCAGTATTAACTGTGTTTTTTGGTGCTAGACAGGCAGAGAACAGCTCGTCTTGGGAGCTTTGTCACTGAAAACAGCTGCCCGTTTCGCTTGGAAACAGAGCTGATGAGAGCGTCGAGAATGAAACAAAACAGTGACATTGTCGGCTGTAAAACCGAAACAATTAGCTGCATGATACTTAAACACTCCTTAGAGCCGTGGGAAACTGCAGAGTTGAGTGAAAATTCTCTGTGGGTTCGTCACTACAAGCAACACCTTTCACAATACACAGTCATTTGCTGCCTTGTTAATATAAAGATATAAGTTAGTGCAGCTTTACTACCATTTACCAACATTTAGTTTTTTTATATCAAACTCTGGTGCAGTTTGTTTGGGCGGTTGTGAACGCAGTAATCGTACGGTGCTGAATTGGTGCCGACCAAAACAACTAGTCTGCGACCACCTCGCGCAATTTGGTTTGGGCCGCACCAAGCGAACCAAAATGCAGGCTGCCTGTGCGGGCATTTGTGAAGATGGACACAGGTAAACAACAGGTTAACATGAGTGGGAGAGGACGGACCTGGACTTCTGCAGAAGTCGGATGTTTGCTTGATATCTGGGTACGAAGAGAAAAGATGGATGATACTAAATAAAGTCTGCAAAAATAGCGAAGTTTATAAAGTCATTGGAGATAAACTGGAGGAGAAGCGATTCGTGCGCACAGTAGATCAGTGCCGAGTCAAAGTTAAAACACTTCAACAAGAATATATCAAGTCTGCAATTCCCTATATAGAAGTGGCAACTCTTGAGATGAAAAAGAGAAATTTGCTCATTCATACACGCCCCTCAGCAACTTCATTTTTTATTTGGTCCACTTCAATTTGTGCACTGTGAAACCGAACCAGTATTAATTTCACTCTGATTCAGACTAACCAAACGGACTACGGCTTGTGAGCAAACCTTAACCATTGACATGAAGGATCCAAAAATGTCATCTGAATAATTTTGTAATGGTCATGCATTTTGAAAAAACAATATTTTCCTGACGATAGGGACACCAGATCACATAAACCGACCTATAAATAGCACGACATTACATGAACATTCCCCGTGTCATGACGACACATTTTAGTTTTTTTCGCATGTCATTTTTACGCCACGCAACAAAACTACGGTGACGTACGCAGTTAGGTTTAGGCAACAAAACCACTTAGTTTATTGGGCTTAAAATAAGTTTTATAAACCGGTTTATAAGTATGGAATCAACGTAACATCCACATGGAAAACATGTCACTAGCAAAACACGTGACAAAAGTCAACGTAACTTACAAAACACTGGTCTCGAACATCAGTCTCCTGGTTAAAAGTCCTGTGTTTGATGGACCCATCCACTTCCCGCTCGCCATAAGCTTTCTCGCTTTGTATTCTACATCACTAGCTCTGAACGTAGCATATTTACACATATGCGTTTGCAGTCAGTACAGACTAAATGGAAGAAAAGCATTCTTATTGCATGCTAAATGCCTTGCATATTATCCTGTCATTCATGCGCCTTTTCGTGCAAAGGGGCTGAAACACAACTGGGAGACTGATTCAAATTTAATGGATATAGTGTCATAATGTCAGTGCACAGTATTTTAAACCTCACATGACCAACTCTGTAATCAAACAATGCCTTGATGATGTGAACGCTCGCAGGTCGTTAACATGGGAATCTTTCCCATCTCCCATCCATCCTGTGTGACCTGAACTTTATACCAGGAAGCAGTTTTTGAGTCTACTCTGTCATAAACACACTACTACTCAAATTCTGTTGAGATTTACCCTGCAGTATGGATTTGGGACACTCCTATAGTCTTTCCTTTGAGAAAACTAGATTATTTTAGATTAGTTGCAACTGAAAAGTCAAGTAATGATGTCACATAATCAGTTGGATTTTTTTCATAAGCACTCATTGTGTCAATCTAGATGATTGCTCCTGTTTAATGGCTGTTAAAGAGGGGATGAATATTATCACTGGGTAAATCCCAAGGCATCTTTAATTGTCAGTCTGGCACAAAATGAGTCCCTGTCCTAATTTATTTGACTTAATTTATCAACACGCTGCCGTTCCATTCACGCGGGAGATCACTGTGACAGCCGTTGTATTGGTTTCTGCCTACACACTACATATAATGCTAATGCTTCCTGAGGTTTGACAAGACACCATACCTGCTGCATTTCAGTACTGATCACATAATAAACCATTAAATTGTCCATTGACTTAAAGAAAAAAAAGCAGGTCTAAGGCTGACAGGGCTGCACTCAAACAGGGAGACCGACAGGGATCAGACAGCCGGCTGCAATCAGTCTCCTACTCACACTTCATTCCTTCTATCTCATTTTCTTTCTTCTTGTCTGAGTCTCCTCTCATGCCAGTGCCGCTACCGATTAGCGCAGCAGCCGGAGCTGATGATATTTCGTTTGATGGTGAGCCGTAATGTTATCTGTGAAGGATTGCAAAAATCCGTGGCTTTTCAAAAGGACACAGTGAACATTTTCTAATGACGGTGTTTATAACCCGTCTTTTCTCTCTGCGATGTTTCAACCCCAGAACATAAAGTGCACTCTGGAAATAGGAAGAGACCTGATAATGAGATTAACAGAGTAAATGACATGTTGGAAATGGCTAAATGTTTTCCTCTTAACATCGCTGTCAACAACTCAACACATCCCGAGAGGCATGAGAGACGGATATCACAGTGTGATGACAGGAATGCTTATTTACACCCAGATCTCACATCTCTCAGGGTGAGTCAAGTAAAGGTAATAAAATCAATGTGTTGTAATACCTGTCACAGCACTAGTGTTAATAATAGACATTAAGTGGGTGGTTCACGAAAATACAAAAAAGACTATTTAGCGATACTTTTTGGTTTTATTTGTCCAGGTTTTGAGATATTCATCTGTGAGATTTCTGCATTAAGTGTAGTCATTGGGACTCAAGAAATGTTTCCATTGAATTTTTAAAAATGTGCTTTTAAATGCTGTGATCACAACAAATTAAATTCCATTCACCTCCATTGTATAGGAATGTTGGCAGAAATCTAAGAAGGTATTTGTCATAAACCTGGACCAGAGGTCAGAAACCTTTACTATCAAAAGAGACATTTTAGGCAAAAATAATAATAATAAAAAGAATCTGTCTGGAGCCGCAAAACATTTGAGCATTGTGATGAAGGTAACAGTTTATAGTCTAAGTATATAGTATATAAATCTAATGCTGTGAGGGCCCAAGTAACAATGTACTACAGAGTATTAGGGCCACATTGAGGGGGGAAAAAATCTGAAATTTCGAGAATAAAGTCATATTACGAGAAAAAAAGTTGTAATATTATGAGAATAAAGTCATAACTCTCCAAGAATAAAGTCATAACTTTTTGAGAAAAAAGTCGTAATATTACGAGAATAAAGTCAGAAGTTTCCGAGAAAAAAGTCGTAACTTTACGACAAAAAAAGTTGTAATATTATGAGAATAAAGTCATAATTTTATGAGAAAAAAAATAAATTAACACGTAAAATTACCACTTTATATAATTACTTTATTCTCATAATACTACGGCTTTTTTTTCTCATAAACTTTTGACTTTATTCTCGTAACATTATGACTGTATTCTAGAAATCTCAGATTTATTTTTTTTCCTCAATGTGGTCCCCAATACTTGTCGTACCATCATACATTAGACCTACAACAATGATAAATAAAATTGAAAATGCAAACAGTTATTCATTTCCACTAATTTTTAAAGAACAATCCACAGGGAGCCACTGGAGAGGGGCTAAAGAGCCGCAGGTTGCAGACTCCTGACCTAGACAAATAAAACCAACACTACCAGCATGGCTCCATAACAATACAATTAAGTGAGAAAATGTATTTTGTAGGAGCTTTGAGCTGCAAGAAGACTTTTAATGTGAAACATCTGTACAGGTGTTGAGTTTCATTGACAGTAGCTCAACAGTGATCAAAAAAAGGTAAAATGTAACTATCCATTATTTGAGAAATCACGATATGTGCAGTACACAGCATTCCAGCACTGGTGTAGGCGGTAATGGCCACTATTCAATGTCATGATGTTTGCACACTCTACAGTATACTGAAACAATAAAAGCTTTTATAGTATTTTCTCAGTGGAAACAATGGCAGAATCTTTTCACCACACCAACATGGTTTCTTTTACAAAGGCACAATGTGCTTTTCTTGACTTCTACCTCTCATTATGAGCTTCAACAATGCTTTGAACATTACAGGCCCTTGACTCTGGGTCTGCAGGCTATACGGTGACAGCTGGAGGTAATTCACTTTGCTTCATTTTGCTCGCTGTTAACGGCTCATGGGATGATAACGGCAGCGCGAAGGCTTTAATCATATTCCTCTGCCTTCAAGAGAGATATTGCTTTTTCTCACAGTTTATTGAGTGGGTAGGGGAGGGGTGTGTGTGCGACAGCGTAAAAAGGCAGGAATGCAGTGGTGAGGGATGTGTGTGTGTGTGCGTGTGGCTGGTAGGTGTCATGGGTGGCTGGGGGACATGTATCATCGATCCGCTACTCGGGGCTTCCTGTACACGAGGTGGCATTAAAATGATCCATGGCCTCTTTCCTGGGCTAATACCAGTGATATTGAGATATCAGACCACTGTTTTCTGTTCCTGGCAGCGGGGGGGCTCACACCCACGCCAGCAGAGCTTTACACACACACACACACACACACACACACACACACACACGACAGGAGGAGCGAGCTCTTCCACAGGGGCTGAGGTGATAATCTAATAGGGACATTTGTTTTTGTCTCCCTGCTCATTCCTCGCCCGTCTCTCCTCCTCTCTCCTCTTCAAGCTCCGAAACAAAAGCTCTCGTCTAGGGGGCCCCGATGCTGCCGCCGCCGCCTCTGTGGCGTATAAATAACAGTCGCACGACAGCAAAGCAAGTGTAACACGCACCATCTGGCCCTCCGCCGGTGTCTGCCTCAGTCACAGAGATAGGCAGGAGTGGCGTATAGATGGGGGGAGGGGGGGATTAGACGATCAGAATGGCATCTCCCCCCTCAACTCAAGAGGGATGCCACACGGAAGCCAAAACAGATTTTTTAACCCAGTTAAAAATAACACAAAAAGTGCAAATTTTCTTGTTTGACTACAGCAAAATATGCCTCACTTAGCATGTGTGTGGCAGAGGGTTTATTTATCTGAAGGTGCAGCGTGCATTATCTGCCATATGTATGATCACCTCTGGCTACAAATCAAGTGAGTCATTATAAATCTGTCCACAAGCAGGATGTGGGCTGGAAGCAGGCTGCCCACATACAGTAGATTTACGTACTTCTCCTGAGGGTTTGGTTGTGTACATTTACCGCCGTTTTGGCAGAAAATAGCAACTGTTGATGCATGATTTTGAATATTTTATTCATGTCCCGTTGGATGTCTGTTTTTACTCCATCAAGTTAACCCTTTGAGACCCGTGATCCCGACTGACTTTACTGTCTTTAAGAGGCTGTAGCAGGTTCAGAGCTAGAGTGAAGGTAGATATCAGATATCACATGAACCTAGAACAACCTAAGAAATCCATCGGTACCAACTATGTCATACTAGCTTGTCGGGAAGGAGGCTAAATAACGCTCCAAAGTTGAACAAAACTTTGGCGAGGATAAACTGGCACGGACATTTTCAAAGGGGTTCCTTGACCACTGACTTAAAAATATGTGAATGAAAATGTGTTACCCACAAGTCTACCCTTTACAGACATGCACACTTTATGATAATCACATGCAGTTTTTTGCATGCAGTATAACTGTGTTATTTCCACCTATTCTAAAATGGTGTATTTGAATATTTCGGCATACTGGGGTCCCTAAACAGTCTTGAAATTGCAAAAAATTGTGTATCACTGTAAAACTGAGACTCTTGTGGATCCAATGAGCCCAACTGTATTCATGTGTGATGATGTTAGTCCCCATAGTAGCCATTTCATTGTAGTGAGACCATTTTTTGAAACGTGACGTCATTGTATAAAATGACCTGTGGTGACCTCTAGGATAATCACAGCCTCATGAAACTTCACAGCCATAAACTAGAGACCTAGAGCATTCAGAGGATGGATGGCTTTCCTAGTAGATTGACATTAAGGTTTCTGAGCAGTTTCCAGAACAGAAGTGATCGCCATCTAATCGCTGAAAAATGCAATTCATGCAGAAATCTCCAAATGTCAAAAGTTTTTGATATCAAATCACAGCATGACTTTTCTATGGTGTTCCTCAAGGTCTTGGTGTCTTAATGTGGTATTTTGGAGTGATTATTGATAACTTTTTATCGATTCTCGGGTGGTAAAAAAAAGGTTAAATTCAGCACCAAATCTGTGTAGAAAATGGTATCAACCCAAAAATTGCTTCAACAACTTATGGGACATAATAGAACATGGGGATGGACATCATATACTTCTATCATAATGTTCTAAACCCTTATACACAATTTATTTGAATGAATTCCTGTTTATTTCTGATTTATGACAAGAACAACTTGACACACAATGCTGAGCTACATCTCAAATTAATCTTCAGATTCCCAGCTTTCAGATGATGTACACCACTTCTATGTGACATCTACTGTTGACCTGCTATCTCCCCCTGAAGACCCCCTGTACCCCCCTAAAAAAGACAAAAACAGGTCTATTGTGGGTCTCAGAGGGTTAAGATGTCTGAACGCAGGAGCTCTTTGCTGCCCTGTGATTGTCCTCTAACTCATCAGCCAGGTATTTTTTCATCACTTCCATGAACCCCGATCGATTCTTTTGAGCAGAGCATGTTCCATTACTAAGAATTACTCATCCACTGATGGGCGAGAAGGGATATTAATCAATATAACCTTTTGTAATTAACAACCTTGTTATTCTTTCGAAGCCAAACAAAATGGGAAATTTGGCTGTGTTTGAGGCTCATTATAAGGAGCGGTGGAGAGCAGACATTATACATTGGTATTGATCATGTGTGAAGACAGGCCTACACAGTCAATACACACAACCAATGAAAAATGCTCTTTTTTTTATGACTGCATCCGTGCAGAGAAAAGCAGTTTATCAGCTCCTTTATCAGATGTTCACAGATCTGGGAACATTTGATCAGAGGTGGAGAGAAACTAACTACATTTGTGTTTTTATATTAATGTTTTTGGCAACTTTATTATTTTATTCCCATCTCATACTTGTGTTCGATGATTTTAAATGCGTACCAGAAAAGTATGACACATTACTAAATTAAATGATCAGTCCACTGACATCGCTGTGGATTGTTTTTAATATTTTTTGGTAGAAAATATCGCTCAATAAGAGCTGTGGATGGATGAAAGTGTGGATAGCAAGGCCACTGGAGGAAACACAGAGAGAGCAGATTGCCAAATTGCTTAAAATGAAAAAGTATCTACTTTATGATGTATGGTATATTGAATTATTTAGATGGTATTTTGACCGCTCCAGTCTTTTCAAAATAAACTTCCATCTTCACAGGAAACGACTTGGATAGTTTAGGCAACAAAACGTTTTAGTTAGGAAAAGATTGTGGTGTCGATCGAAGTGCTGTACCTTAAAACTACAAAGTTTATGGTAAAAATACATCAGCTGATGAGCTTTTTTACATATAGCATCCACTTGAGTCTCAAAGGTTAGCCTGTCATCCAGTACTGTGCCAAGGTATTTGTACTGCTGCACCACCTCAACAGCTTGGTCATTAAGTCTAGGCAGTAAGATCAGACCCCTGGAAAAAAATCAGAATTGAGTATTAAACCTTTCAATGTGAACCTTTGTAGCCTTTGTAGACTGCTGCTGTTTTCTGTGTTCCCATACTGCCTTTCTCTCCTTTGCCCTTCTACACACCTCCTCTGAATCAGCCCTGTTAGTTCTTTAATGTTCCCAGTGTTTTTTCCCCAGCCAATCAGCTCCCTGCCCAACACCTCCTTCCCCTCACCTGAGCCTCTCCGCCCATCTCTCCACCTCTCTCGTCTAGATTAGTTTGCATTTAAGTCCTGGCTTTCAGTTCAGTCTCTGTTTGATCTTTGGTCTTGTAATGTGATGTTCAGTTCTGCCTGTTGTCTGTAGTCTCCTGCGTTTAGGTCCACTTCTGTCACTCTTCATGACACAAACAACATTTTCACATTGCACATAGTCATATGACCCATTGTCAATTAAAAAAGTCCTTTAATGTTTGCAGTAAATGATTTGCCAGCTTTTGAATGTCATCCTTTAAGGTTGTCAGACACCAATTATCTTATTTTATTTATTTATCTTTCTTAATGACACGTTTTTGTATATAGTGATCTGACCATTTAAAAGGTTATCATGCTTGGTGGTTGAGTTTTTAAAATCTTTAGAAATAAACGCTGATGAATGACCTCTGACCAAGGTCACAAGTTAATGGGCGGTGAGGGCAAGTTCACAAAATGCTCATAAAATGAAAATGAGGCAAGAAATGCTTCAGTAATTAGGAGAAACATTTTTCTTTGTCTTTTTTGTTTTTGCATTCCAACCTGTTGAATTTTTTTTTAATTGAGTTGTCAAATATTCACACATGCATGTGGCTCCTGACCTCCTTGGGCCTTTTAGGCAGCTTGTGACTGATGGAGTTTTTACATTTTATCGTGGCTACAAATATGGAAGGAGTAGAAATAACTGCTTGAATGGAGAGATTATCTATTTATGTGATATATCTATTTTAGGGTGTCAAAGTTAATGGGATAATAACGCGTTAACACAAATTTGTTTTAACGCCACAAATTTCTTGAACGCATTAATGCAATCGATATTTCGGAGGTTGTAGCGGGTTCAGTTTTAAAGCTAGAGTGAAGATACTGGTATCATATGAAACTAGAAAACCTAAGAAATCCATTGATACTAACCATGCCATAATAGCTTGTTTGCACAGCAATAGTAATAATGAATAATTAGATTAAATAATAATTAAATAACGCTCCAAACTTGCGCTAAATTTTGGCGAGGAAAAACTGGCATCCCCATTTGTCAAAGGGTCCCTTGACCTCTGACCTCAAGATATGTGAATGAAAATGGGTTCTCTGGGTACCCACAAGTCTCCCCTTTACAGACACGCCCACTTTATGATAATCACATGCAGTTTGGGGCAAGTCATAGTCAAGTCAGCACACTGACACACTAACAGCTGTTGTTGTCTGTTGGTGCTGCAGTTTGCCATGTTATGATTTGAGCATATTTCTTTATGCTAAATGCAGCACCTGTGAGGGTTTCTGGACAATATTTGTCATTGTTTTGTGTTATTAATTGATCTCCAATAATGAATATATACATACATTTGCATAAAGCAAGCCTATTTACCCACTCTCATGTTGATAAGAGTATTAAATACTTGACAAATCTCCCTTTAAGGCACATTTTGAACAGATCAAATTTGCAATTAATCACGATTACATATCTATTAACAGCCCTAATATATTTTAAACAAAAACTAATCCTAGCAGGGAAAATGTTTTTTGTACAAATAAAAATGACTTCAAATAAGTCAAATATAATAATATAATATATAAACATCCGAGCAAAGGTGTTGAAATGACTTTCTTACCTGACATCTATAAGGTTAGCACTCTTATCACATCATTATAACCATCACTTAGGCTGTGAGAGATCTTTGACAGACGGCAATACTGGTAATATGAGCAGTTGATAATCATGTCAGTAATTTCGTGGGAATACAAGTGACACCGATGAACTGCGCCTGTTGGGTTAAAAGATGCAAAGATTTATGTTTGACACTGTGAAAATCAAATTACATCCAATAAGCCACTGCAGTCTGATTCCCCTGGGATTGCATGTTGTAGTATCTGTACTAATGAATGACACATTTCTGCTCCTCATATGTTAATCAAACCGCTCCCACATTACTGTTTCATCTCTACACACCTGCAGACACACACTTTTAAAAATACACCAAACCTTACGGAGTGAATATGACAACTTGGGGAATGCAGAGGTGTGTTTACACGGTCGTCTTTATGAAATAGGAGATCCCACTGGGAGGCAGAGTGATGGATCGGCAGGAAACATTACGGATAGGCAGATCAGGAGGAGGTGGGGGGGCGGAGGGGGCAGTAGACGAGGCCTCGCTCCTGGAGTGTTTGGTCTCTCAAAACTCATAATCCTTAATAAACAGTGTAAACTCAGAAAGTCAAATATTTATCCAGAATACCCCCCGCGCCTTCGCTCCTCCCAGTGTACACACTGCTCTATATAAATAAACCCTCATATTACCAGTGATGAAGGTCAGTTCATAACTGCATTTTATAATAATCTACCCCTAAAACACAGGATGGAATAACCTTTTTTCCCACCTAATATCTATTATAGTCCGGTAGTTTGGTAGAGTATAGCTCAAGCATTACCTTTTTATAATCTAAAGGCTCTTTAGCTCACTGGGTTACCTTCTTTGCTGCAATCATACAACGGTTCGTATGATATCTTAAGAAAAGTTATTCCTCACTTTTCATGCAATTTCCTACGAATTTTCAACATGTGAAATTTCCGCTCCAGCCTTTTCGGAATAAACTTCCCTAGGTTTAGTAAAAGATCGTGGTTTGGGTTAAAATACTACCGGAAGTGGTGTAACTTAAGTACAGAAGTTACGTGACAAAAGAATCAACGTTGACTACTGTTTAAATCTGCGACCGTAATCTGGGAGAAATTAAACCCTGTTGTGTGAATTTGCCTATGTAGACTGGAAATGTCTTCTGTGCTGTTTTGTCCTCCTGTGTTTCTATACTACCAAGGATCGGCTGTACAGCTCACTGTGTTGCCTTCTTTGCTGCAATCATACAATGGTTCGTATGATATCTTACGAAAAGTTATTCCTCATTTTTCATGCATTTTCCTACGAACTTTCAACACATGTCAATTTCCGTTCCAGTCTTTTCAGAATAAACTTCCCGTAAGTTTAGGCAACAAAACTACTTAGTTAGGTTTAGGAAAAGATCATGGTTTGGGTTAAAATAACACCGGAAGTAGCATAATTTAAGTACGGAAGTGACAAATAAATCAACGCTGACTTCTGGTTTCACACGGGGTACAAACACCGGTTTCCTGTCCCAGCAATCCACTCCGACCACTCCGAAGTAAGACATGGCGTTTGTCACCTTTTATATTTCCTGGATCACAATTACTTGGATTACATACAAATTGATTTCGGGGGATTTATACAAATTACAGTGAAACACTTTTCGTAGGCAGAGCTACGAACGGTGTATGAGAACAGTCTGAAAACACAGGGACAATCCAAAACCGTCTCAGACACAGTAGGACACTGACATAACTGCATCGACTCACACGTCACCAGATTTAAAGGTGAAATCAAATAAATCCTGGTCCAAAAATGTATCCTATAATTGGATGCATATTTCCTGAATACATTTGGCTCAGTGATATTATAACTGGCAGTCAATTTATTCTGTCAGGACTCAAAGCAAGTTTGAAAAAGTTAACATTTCGCTACCAAGGTTATAGACTAGATTACATTAATAAACATTGAAGTGAAACTTCTATTTTACCAATTATGTAAATTATGATGCACAAATAATGAAAGTTTTCTAATCCAAAATACATTAACTGATATGGCACCATGTGATAACAGCCAGCTTGTAAATTACAACACACGGGAGAGGAGAGGAGTCTCATAGCTTGTTTAGACAGGAATATTAAATGTATGTATCATAACTGCAACACACGTGAGATACCTTCAGAACAAATAAGAGCGAGGATAATCTCTCGCCAGCGGTGTTTTTCATGCTGTCTTTGCAAGAACGCCATTACTTCCTGTCCCAAAGAGGATGTTGCCACTAGCTCCCTTTAGTCCTTGCGATTTGTTTTCTCTTTGTCTTTGGGAACCATGAACAGTGAGAAAGATTTTTTCAACCGCCATTTTCACCACCTGCCACTATGAGAACTTCAGCTTTGTTTATAATGAAAGACAATAAAACTGATTTTTCCTGTTTCTTGAATAATCTGCAGAAGACAAAGTCAATAGTGAAGAATTGGTGTGATCACATTAGATTATGGGACTTTTATTATTATTGCACAGGGGTGGGGGAAAAAATCAATATAGCATAGTATCGCGATATTTTGCATGGCAATAATGTATCGATACACAGACGTCAAATATCAATCTTTTATTATCTATCTATCCCGGACGCTAATCTGTCTTTCAGAGGTTGTAGCGGGCTCAGTTTTAAAGCTAGAGTGAAGATACTGGCATCATATGAAACTAGAAAACCTAAAGAATCCATTGGTACTGTAACCAAGTCTAAATATGCCTCTAATAATAACTAAAAAAATAAATCTCAAGATCTGGGATTACCACAGTAAATCTTAAAGTGATATCCTGGTTCGAGGGTAAAGACAATGTATTTACACTGAATACCTAATTGGTCTTTGGCTGTAGACAATGATTGACTTCACTCAGAGAAATAATACACAGACAGAATAATTCTTTTTTTCTGTACTAATATTATTGAAAATTTCAACAATCAAACCCCACATTAACTCAGAATGAAAAATAATAAATGAATAAATCACATTAAAATAAAAAAATCTGGCCAGAAAATGTTTAGGTTTTGCTGCAGCTTTAGTCTCTTAATTTAGTTGTGCACAACTACAGTCCTTATTTTAGTTTAGTCCAAAAGTCATTTTAGAGGTGGTCTTCCCAATCCCAAATGATGGAAAGATCTTACTTGTGTAATAGTAGGAATGAAAGCCCAGTCCTGTTCAGGCCTGGAGTCCAGATCTGTAGTCCACCAGCCACGGTCGCTCCTGGCTTTAGGAATCTATGTAGAGTGGAACGGCTCCTCTCCTCCTTCACACCACGACACCTCTCTCAATGTCCGGGCTATTTCAACGGATAAAGTTTTCAGACACCACATTGTAATATCCCCAGGTCTGGCTCTTATTTTCCATTTCTAAAGCCGTGAACACACCGCACGCATGAGGCTCGCGTGGCGTGTTGTTTTTTATTTCGGTGTCCATGTTAACAGGTTAGAGTGAACACACTGCCCGCATGAGAAGCGCGTCTGACGCGCGTCAGACGCGCGTCTATTTTATAGAATAGAAGGGTCGCCTATTTTACACACGAGCCGCTTTCGTCTCAGCTGCGTGTCCCAGCAGCAACAGACAGTGAAGGTGATCTATTGACAGTATATGGACATCATATCAGCTACATAATACAGTTTACATGTCTAAACATATGTAGAATATGTCACAGACAGTGAAAGTGATCTAGTGACTGTATATTAACATCATATCAGCAAGACTTTACTACAGTTTCGAGGTTTATCTGTAGAATATGTTACGAAGATGAAAAAAAAGTGAAGTTAAGTAAACTTGTTTTTAAATCAACACTTCCTGCTTTCATGTCAAAATAAAAGCCCTCAGGCGTTTTTTCTATAGACAGAATCCCTTCATTTGTTAACACGAGGCTTTTATTCTGAAATATGAGCAGTCAGTGCTGTGGAACACGCAGTCACTTTGGGAGTTCAAAAAATTGATAAAGTTTGGGGTTTAAATCAACACTTGCTTTCATTTCGAAATAAAAGCCCTAAAGCGGGTTTTCTTTGCACAGAATTCCTTCATTTGTTAACACGAGGCTTTTATTGTGAAATATGTGCTGGACAGTGATGTGGAACAAGCAATGACTTGGAAAGCATCATAAATGAATACAGTACGGAGTTTTAATTGTGGATTATTACTATTATTTATTAATTACCACACGTTTCTGAACCTTTCTCTGTCTAAAATAAATATCAATTATATTTATCATTAAAAGGCAAACTCTATGTAGAAAGAAAGGGCTGTCAGCAGCAGCAGAAACACAGTTGACAGGTAGCCGACACGCTCCCAGGACGCAGCTAACTCGCGTCTGGTGTGAACACCCTAGGTGTGCATCACGCAGCCACGACGCGACGCTGCCGTCACGCGAGCCTCACGCGAGTGTGTTCACGGCTTGAGCATGTCCAGACATGTAAACTGCAGTAAAGTCTTGCTGGTATGATGTTAATATACAGTCACTAGATCCCTTTCACTGTCTGTGACATATTCTACAGATGTCTAGACATGTAAACTGTATTATGTAGCTGATATGATGTCCATATACTGTCAATAGATCACCTTCACTGTCTGTTGCTGCTGGGACACGCAGCTGAGACACCAGCGGCTCGCGTGTTAAATAGGTGACCCTTCTATTCTATAAAATAGACGCGCGTCTGAGCGTCTCATGCGGGCAGTGTGTTCACTCTAACCTGTTAACATGGACGCCGAAATAAAAAACAACACGCCACGGGAGCCTCACGCGAGCCTCATGCGTGCGGTGTGTTCACGGCTTTAGCATTTTGGAAGTCAATGTTCTTTTTTAATGGCCTTTTAGTTGGATGCCTGAAATAAGGTCTGTGGTTAACACCAGCTGAAGAGATTTTAACGTTTTGTTCTACGATATAAAACACATCAATAAATATCCCACTCGTGAATTTCGAAGCCTTTACGTGTCTTCAAAAAGGCGGTTGCTAACAAGTGGCTAAATGAGACTACTAAAGTCATCACACCGACTCGTTGTGTATACTCGCGTTCATGTGACCGTGGTGTAGTTCGTTTATAGCCTTCCGTTAGCTTTTTACTCTGGCGATTGCGTTCACACTTCAAAAATCATATAAATGGTGTTCATTTGTGGAGATTATCTTGCTGAACAAATTGTGTAAGTATCATAAATGTTTGTTTGCCACAGAGCTTATTTTCTGCAATAGTCCAAAACCCAATGGAAAAATCACATTGACTTTTTGCTAACTTTCTGGTTGGCCTACAAAAATACACCAGCCCTGTAGCACTCTATTGATCACTGGTTTCAGTCTGTACTATTTTTAAATGTTTCAGTGATAAACATTTATCATTCTGGATTAATTGGAAACCCGATAAAAATAATTTATTTTCATGGCATATACAAATCCTTTTATTTTTATATCTGAATAATATAAATTACCCAAAAATAATCAAATCAGAAAACCAGAAAATAAGTTAGCAGGCCGATACACTGTCTAGTGGGCCTGTTGATTTATTCTCTGGTTTGATTTGACAAATAAAGTTTGTATATTTTGCTTTTGGTTTCATGATATTATGGAAACATACAACTTTAACTGAATTCATGTTTACTTCAGGCTGCCTTTTTAAGTATAGGTTTAGAGTTTTTCAAGTCTGTCCTAACATAATAGTCAGGGGCCCATATGAACATTGAAACAGGTTTTTCTTGTTGTAATAAACCCCCTGTTCATACTGGTTGTTAAGACAGCCCCTCCTAACATGCTTTAAGTAATGGTAGACAAAATCCTCAGTCCTTGTTCTGTGAAAAAATACATTATCTGAAGCGAATGTGAGACTTCAGCCCTCTAAGTTAAACAAATAAGTAAGTAAGTCGTCCAACGTTACAGTCTTTTTCGTTCCAAATTCCTGCTTTCTGTTACTGTTACTGTCCACTGCAGCCCAGCAACACTGTCCAGGAAATACAAAGAGGGCATTTTGCATTAAAAAGATTGTCTGACGCGCGTCAGACGCACGTCTTATGCGGGCAGTGTGTTCACTCTAACCTGTTAACATGGACGCCGAAATAAAAAACAACACGCCACGCGAGCCTCATGCGTGCGGTGTGTTCACAGCTTCACTCATTTCTGGGTGTTAGGACTCATGGTGCCTTCAAATGAAACTTGTGAGCTCGTGTTTACAACATGGGAAGTCGTGTTCACGATATGCGTGGCGTTCAAGTGTTTAAGTCGCTGCTAAGCAACGGCAATATTAACGTTACTGTCGGTGTCTAGAAGCCACGGAGGCTAATGGTTTAGCAGGTGGGTAACATGCAAAAGCATAATGACTGACGAAAATGTTGATATTCCCAACTGCTTCATCTTTTTCCTCTGACATATTATAAAATTACGAAGAAAAACAAAATACGACTAAAAATACAATATATTAACTTCTTATGTACCGAAAAATGAACTTCCAAAGCCTCCGCCATTTCTGACAACGTCAACAAACACGTCACAAGTCGTGAACTCGTAGCTTTCAGAAACTTTACAATTACGAGGTTGTGAATACCACAAGAGGAGGTTGTCCATATGGACTCTTCTCGTGAACACGGTAAACACGACCCCATTTGAAGGCACCATCATTCCTGTACCACTCTGTGTAGAAGCCTGAATACTTGCAGCTCACCTGTATAGGAATATTGCAGGATGGCTCCGAAGGCTGCAGGGTTGATCTGAAATCAAAACCGCTTTTATCCAAACAGATGTAGATACACACAACATGCCTGTATGGTTGTATATTAGGCCTTGCCTTGCCTATTAGACATGACCATCTAATAATAACACCACGCAGCAATACAGAATTAATCAACCAGAATATATATTTGTACCTACCAAAGGGTGTTTGAGGGTGATCAAGTTCTTCCCTTTCCATTTGGTCTCAAACATATCAGTGAAGTACTCTGAGCGTGCGCTGAGAATGCATCGGTGGGCCGTAAATATTTGTCCATGGACCTGGAACTTGACGTCGCTGTGTTGACCCTGCTTCAGTAACCTAAGGCAAACGGAGGAAAGCAGGATTATAAACAAACTAAATGTACTATACTGTGCTTTTTCCTCTTTCTTCTTATTGTAAACTACTAAAACAGCTGAGGAGAATGAAATGCACTGCCTCCTGCTCTGTAGAGGAATTCGATAATTCACATGAACTTACATATGCAGAAAGTAGTTAAAATCACCCCGCTGCATGGCACGGACACTGATGCACTTGTAATCTTTGAGCAGGCGTCGAACAGAATCGTTCAGACAGCCGTACATACACCTCTCGCCGTCAAACGTGTTGGCTTCACACTTGGCACCTGAAAGCAAAGCAAAGAAGAAGAAAAAATTAGGGCTGTCAGAGTTAAGGCGATAATAGCACATTCACGCAAATTTGTTCTAACGCCAGTAATTTCTTTGACACATTAACGCAATTGATCTTTTGGAGTTTGTAGCGGGCTCAGTTTTAAAGCTAGAGTGAAGATGGTATGGTATCACATGAAACTAGAAAACCTACAGAATCCATTGGTACCAACCACGTCATACTAGCTTGTTGTAAAGGAGGCTAAATAACGCTCCAAACCTACGCTAAATTTTGGCGAGGAAAAACTGTCATCTGACCTCAAGGTATGTGAATGAAAATGGGTTCCACGAGTCTCCCCTTTCCAGACATGCCCACTTTATGATAATCATGTGCAGTTTGGGGCAAGTCATAGTCAAGTCAGCACACTGACAGCTGTTGTTGCCTGTTGGGCTACAGTTTGCCATGTTATGATTTGAGCATATATTTTATGCTAAATGCAGTACCTGTGTGGGTTTCTGGACAATATCTGTCATTGTTTTGTGTTGTTATTTGAGTTCCAATAATAAATATATACATACATATGCATAAAGCAGCATATTTGCCCACTCCCATGTTGATAAGAGTATTAAATACTTGACAAACATCCCTTTAAAGTACATTTTGAATGGATAAAAACTATGTGGTTAATTTACATCAATCATGGACAATCATGCAATTAATCACGATTAAATATTTTAATCGATTGAACAAAATATATGTGATTATACTACAGAACTTTTCAGGGTGATTATAATGCATTGACATTACACTGGAGTAGTTTTACTACTTAGTTTGCATTACTGAACAAACAATCTTACCATTGTCCAACAGGTACTGAACCAGCTTCTCATGACCACAAAGGCAAGCGTAATACCTGAAGAACAAGAGCGTTCACATTTCAAGTTGTTTGGATAATGATGTTTTAGTCAGAGAAGTAGACTACATGCCTAAATTGTACTTACAAAGGGGTGCTGTCCCATTTATCTCTTACTTTGAGGTCCACGTCTCTTTGTTCAACAAGGTATCTGAGAGAGAAAAGAAATGAGTGGTTACATAGATGCACTGAAGTCTACACAGTCACAACTTGACATAAAATGATCCACTGACTCCTGAAATATATATATCACATAGGAGTAAAATGCAAGATGGATTGTTAACACAGCTGCACATGTTGTGATATTATGTGTTGTGATATTGTATCAATTCTTCAAAACATTGTATAAATTTTTAATTAACCTTTTAAAAATCTGACGCTATTCGATCTTTCGGAGGTTGTAGCAGGCTCAGTTTTAAAGCTAGAGTGAAGATACTGGCATCATAAGAAACCCAGGGAAACCACTGGTACCAACCATGTCATACTAGCTTGTTGCAAAGTAGGTTAAATAACGCTCCACACTTGGGCTAAATTTTGGCGAGGAAAAACTGTCATGGCCATTTTCAAAGGGTTCCCTTGACCTCTGACCTCAAGATATGTGAGTGATAATGCGTTTTATGGGTACCAACAAGTCTCCCCTTTACAGACGTGCCCACTTAATGATAATCACATGCAGCTTGGGGCAAAAACTATGCATTTTTTTGCATGCAGCACAAATTAGGGCTATCGAAGTGAACAACATAATAACACATTAACGCAAATTTGTTTTAACGCCACTAATTTCTTGAAACGCATTAACGCAACTTGCGATTTTTAGATTGTACCGGGCTCAGTTTTAAAGCTAGCGTGAAGGTACTGGGATCATATGAAACTAGAAGACCTAAGAAATCTATTGGTACCATTAGCTTGTCGCAGAGGAGGCTAAATAACGCTCCAAACTTTGGCAAAACTTTGACAAACTGGCATGGCCATTTTCAAAGGGTTCCCTTGACCTCTGAGCTAAAGATATGTGAGTGAAAATGTGTTTTACGGGTACCAACAAGTCTCCCCTTTATAGACATGCCCACTTTATGATAATCATGCAGTTTTAGGCAAAACCCATGTTATTTTTGTCTATGCTAAAATTGTGTATTGCTGCTGTGTTCTTTATACTATGAGAGTTTTCCTAAGATTAGATTTTTTTTTTTAAAAAAACACACAATAAATTGCCCTGCTTACAGTATTGCAATATATTGAATTGTTACCCTGTATCATCATCATATTATAGTATTGTCAGATTCTTGCCAATACACAGCCCTACTGCACATATTCCAAACATAAGGATTATTTCACCTTCCTTGATTACCCCTTTGATTTTAGAGTTATTATCTTATATACCAATTCCTGCTTTATTCAGCACCATTCAGCAACAAAATATTTTTTTTTAATCTAAACATGAATAGTACATTCATTAAGACACTTGGACATCACAGATCCTGTGTGTCCTGCAGTGCTGTGATAAATACATGTTTGCAGTTTGGGAGTTAGAGATAGCCAGATAGTTAAACTGGGTGATGTCCTGACTTGTTTCGTTTTGTAATTATAGACATACCAGTCAGTCCCAAAAACAGAGGATATGTCACTTAAAAACCTGTACCTGTATAGCTGGAGGCAGTAAGTACATTCTTACCATCCTTGGTAAGTTTCCAACATGGACAGATAGTAATCTAAACCTACAATGCATCTAGAAACTGAGCAACTGAATTGCAAACAAAGCTAAAATTGCCAGCTGGGTCATGAAATGCTTATTGTATTGCGAAACAATGCATGTTAGCTTTTTACTTTAGCTGCAAGACGGTGTTATGTTGCAAAATGCTACTGTAAATGCATGACTCTCACATTATTATGACATCTTTATTCTGCTCAATAGGTCAGGAAATAGCAACGTTGCTGCAAATGCAATCATAACACACACATACAGTGCAAAGACAACCAATGCCGAAACGTCAGCTGAGCTTGGTAGGTTACCTGACTCTACAAATGTCGCCCTTTCTGCAGCTGCTAAACAAGTCGTACACATCCATGATCCTCTCGGTGTTTTCCGTGCTCTGTGATGCATTGAGACGACCTGTCTGTCGGACAGGTGAGCGATGATGACTGGCTGGGTGTAGCTTCACAGTTTGCCGGGTAAAGTTGTGTCTGTTGACTGTCACACCTTGTTGTTGACGAACTGCTCTGCTCTGTTGCTCCTCGGTGTTGTGGTGGTAGAAGTGGTCCGGCGGTCATGTGACTAGTGTGTGTCTACTTCACTTGCTGTAAAGAATAACGGTAAAACAGAGAACGCTTCACAAGACGGCGGTGTTTATTATTCTCCTCCAACTAAAAAATGATGTACCCGCTGTATTATTTCATTTTTTTTCATCACATGTATGTCAACCGTCTAAACACAATTTTACAATAATTTAAATTCGTTGTCATTTTCCAATCGCAAGCATTTAAGCAATTCGCAGCTCGCTATAGAAGCTTGAAAATCTGAGCTTACGATGGTTACTTGAACGCAGCACAGGTCAATGTCATCAACATGTTTTTGTCTTCTACATGTTGAAGTATTTGTTTATTACACTGAATTTAAAAATAATAGTTTACCTTCCGTTACTATTTGAGTTCTTTTTTTTATAAGTTTACATATTCAAAGATCATTATTATTATCGCAATAACTGCACTATACTGTATAATGACTGTGCAGTATCATTATCATTACTACTCAGGTGAAATTCATACTGTGCAATATTTTCATTTCATTCTCACTGTGCAATATCATTTTCCACTTGTGCAATTTTGTTAATAGTCTGTTTATTGTCAATACTGTATATACTGCTCCTATTTTTATACTTCCTTCTATTTAAATGGTTCATATTTTTGTTACACTTTGTTTAGCTCTTTTTTTTACTGTGTTAGCTGATGCATCTTGTTTTTTGCACTATCCCCTTTGCTGCTGTTCACTGCACATTTCCCCACTGCAGTACTAATAAAGAAATATCTTATCTTATCTTATCTTATAATAAACTCTCATCTGTTTGACCATTTCACTTGAAGACAAAACTGCCCCAGAATTCCTCTCACAGGGGTCAGACAAACCCCTGTAGCCTATAAAATTTGATTTATTTGACATATAAAAATAAATAAATTATAAAAATGAGAAAATGTCGAGGATAACAAAATAAAGTTAAAGGATAACTTGTTTCCATTGTGGTCCTCTTAAAGCTGCAGTGGGTAGAATTAAAGCAAATATGATTCAAAAAATAGTTTTATAAAACAGTCAGGATATAGTCCTGACAAGTAGTGCATGAGACAGGTAATCTGAAAAAAAAAAAAATCATGTGCTCTGTGTCCTGTTTAGCTGTAAAATTAGAAAGTTTGTGACCAGCCAAGTTGAGATAAGTTGAGGAAATACCAAGCACCGCCCACCAGCCAGAGCAAACTTTCTAATTTTACAGCTAAACAGTACACTACAAGATGTTTCTGAAAACATTTTATAGGCATTACAGTAACAGAATAATGACCTGTGATTGGCAAAAGTCTCCCGTCACGGGCTAGGTTTGTTAAAGCCTGAAAACAGAGCCATGAGGAGGTGCAGAAGTCTAGTTTTCTCTCGGAACACTTAAATTTCAATATGCTGAAATGTTATTATGGAATTTTTGCCCAATGATGCCAAAAATATACTGCCTTCTGCAGGTTTAAGGCTATATACAGGCCACAATGCTGTTTACTTCATTAAATAAAGGCAATATTCGTGTATGAAACCGTTATTTATTTATTTTTGCAATATAAATTACACAAATGATGATGAAATGAAAAACAGCTTGGCAAAACCTGTCGCATTTGAGATCTTCTAGTCTTCTTTCAGTTTGGCAAGCCGCTCTTTTAATAAGGAGATCTGAAGTTGAAGTTTTTCTCGCTCCAGCAGGAGGTTTTCCTTCTGTAGTTTCAACACATCAACCTGCAGACTCTCTGTGAGTAGAAAACACACACACAAAAACACATAATAGCCCAATTAGTAACAGGCATCATGTGTAATAACTGTCCCTGGAAAGATTTCTCAAATAAATGTATTTTGAAATCAACTTCTAAGGGATGAAATGCTATGGTCTGGCAAATCATTGGACATTAGTGCCTCAATGTTTCATTTCAACTTGTGTCAGTAGACTGAGCTTCTATCTTAAAGGCTGATGATAATCTGTTGTTATTGTCAACAAATGCTGCGAAAAGACCACATTCAGTGTGTTCCCTTTCTCCTGAAATAGCTGAATTAGGAAGCATTGACTTTGGTCAATCACAATAGTTCCATGTTTAAAGCATGTGCATTTAAATCATGAGTAAAACCGTCAAAAGTTGAGCTGTAAAATTGTTTTACAAGAAACACTCCCAAATTCCAAGCATTCCCTCCCCTTAATTGCAGCCTTTCACAGAGGCCACACTGTACAGTAGTAAATGTTAAAAGAAGTAAATAAAAGTAGGTCAGCTCCTCTCACAAATACTTTACTACAATGTCTGTCAGAATGAATTACAGTTTTTCTCTTTACCTGTGACAGCTCGGGTTTCGTGACTGTTTTTCATCCAGAAAGGAGGAGCCTTACGTAACTCTACCTCAACAGGGTAGTGGTCGCTCACCCTCAGGGCCTGCGGGGAGGAATGATGTTGCCACAAAACAGGGCAGTGAAAAAGAAGCTTTACAAGTGCAGAGCATGCTGGTTATTAGATTAGATCAGAGGTTTTTAAAGTGGAAGGGGGGCCTCCTCAGGGGGGCTCCAGACAGTTTCAGGGGGAGGAAGTGAAAACATATTATATTAGTTATATAAAGAAGATCACATAGAGAATAGCCCAAAGGTGTGTGATTTGGTTCAGACTCAGAGATACAGTAGTTTTTTTGGGGATTTTACGTTTTTTTCCCATAGTCAGAAAATAATAAATGTCTTTTAGGACATGTATTTTATGTATTTTGTGTAGTCTGAAGTTATGTAAAACAGCAATATTAGGCTATCTTGGCTCAATTGTTGAGTGTCTATTGGATCAAATAACAAAATTCATGATTAGAGCTGCAATGATTAATGGATTAGTTGTCAACTATTAAATTAATCGCCAACTATTTTGATAATTGATTAATTGGTTTAAGTGTTTTTGTAAGGGAAAAAAAGTCTAAATTCTCTGATTCCAGCCTCTCAAATGTGAATACTTTCTGGTTTCTTGACAGTTAACTGCATATTTTTGAGTTGTGGACAAAACAAGACATTTGAGGACATCATCTTGGGCTTTTGGAAACACTGAGTGACATTTTTCACCATTTTTCACATTTTATAGACCAAAACAACTAATCGATTAATCAAGAAAACAATCGACAGATTAATAGACAATGAAAATAATTGTTAGTTGCAGCCCTAATCATGATGATTGAGCGAAACTAAGCAAGTAAACTAATGGGGAGTTGAGGGGGCGTCTCTTTAAAAACTTTGTCTGAGGGGAGGCCCACAGTCTCAGACTTTGAAAACCTCTGGATTAGATTCAACTTAATTGTCATACAGTATAGATACTGAGACAATGAGGGACAACTCACCATTTCTTCTGTCATAGCAAACTCTTTGTGGAAATTGAATGGCTTGGCTGAGTTTGGCACAAAGGCTGCCAGCATATCTTCTCCATACACCACAATCCTGTTGGATATTCATTCCATTAATTCATATATAATGACACTGTGTACAGTTTCCCATCTCCTCTGGCGTTGCATGAATGGAGTTCATTAATGTACACATGCCGGTCGTAGGTGTGGTCGTTGGATGTTTTTGCCATGGTGTCCACGTCATCACCAATCAGCCAGTGGAAATTCTTGTCACTGCGAATACGAATCTCCTTCAACTCGTTATGGGTGAGATATGCACCATCTGCATTGAAATCCCCCAGGATCATTATGTTCTAGAGGAAATCAGAAATGGCCATTTTTAGTGCTAATAAAAGTTCTCATATCCCTTGCAGAATGTTACAGCATTATTCATATACAATTTATAGGCCACATAATTGGTGTGATTCCTCTGATATACGAGTATAAAATAGAAATATGTGTGGGTGTAAATCTTGTGTACCATGAAGTCATTAAAGCACTCCTCTCAGGTGACGCCGTGATGCTAAAATACAACAATACAACTCACATCAGTTTTCCATTTGTCTTTGACCACCAGGAAGACCTCGTACAGCTCATCCAGCTCTCTCTCTGAGTCCCATGGTTTGGTGTGGACCGGGATCAGCACTATATCCTGCAGCACTGCAACCGTAAACAATCCCGTAAGCCACAAATGCTCATCTCTCCGACAACATGTCCCATCATGACATGTGTGGATGCACACAGAAGCTGACTAACTTGATAAACCAGCCCTCTGCTCCTTTGAATAACATGCCAAACTAAATCCATCTCACTCACCTTGAAAAAACAAACAAGTCCATTTATAGACTTGACTCAGACACACCACAAACGTCGTTACACACTGATATCCATAACTCCCTGTTATTCCTTAATTCTCCAGTTAAGACTGACCTGTGTTGTGTGGTTTAAAGTGAAGAATATATGGCTCTCTTGCAAAAGCATCCACGTCGTTCTCCTGGTTGTCTTCATATTGATAGTGGTCGATCAGGTCGACGACATCGTCCCTTCCGGTGGGATGAAAATGGCTTTTAGTGCAGCTGTTTGATGGTTATATTCCAAAAGTATTACAGTCTGGCGTTGATGCGATTTGATCTCACCTGTACAGAAACAAAAACTGTTCCTTGTATCTGTTCCTCCCCAGGCGGGCACTAAGCTGCAGAGTGTAGTGATGGGTTGTGTTGACTCTGAAGTAAGCACACATATGGTGTAAAACCAACATCAACAATCATTGCTTCACTCAGAAATTAAAAAACTAAAATAACCTCACTTGTTCAGTTCTTTCAACAAGAGTTGAACCGAAGTTCCGCTCACATCTACCACCTCTATGATCACTATGATGTCGTAACGAGACACGATCTACAAAAGACAAAAGAGGACACATTTTAACCTTTAATGCATGTCATTCATTGTGACAGCTTCATGAACACAGTAGTCACACACTTCATACTGCACACTGCCAGTCATTTCTCGTTCCTTCTTGGCTCAGTGACACAAGCCACACATTTACAAAACTAAACCCTTATCATTATAACTTATCTTTCGCTGTGTAATGTCTTTGCCAATGAGACGTGTTTTACCTTAACGAGAGTTGACAGGACTTCTGAATCTGACACTTTAGTCACTCCAAACCTCTGTATGTTGAACGAGGCAATCTTCATATCTGACAAGAGCTAATAGAGACATTTAAATTGGTTTAAAATACATTTATAAAATGATTCGGTATTGCTTCAAATATACACAACATAGACACTCACACAGTCTCTCCCAGCATTGCTTACCTAGATGGCACAGCGTCAGTGGCACAGGCTTGACAAACCTACAAAATAAACCTGGTTGTAGAGAGAGAGGTATTTTCTCTGTAGTTGTTATTTTAGAGGAAGGCTATGATTGGCTAACCTCAAAAGAAAGAGAGGGAGAGTTTGAAAAAAAAGCAAAGCTCAATTGACACCAGGAGGACAGCCCAGTTTTGTCTTTTGCCAACACTGGTTTATGACATAACATTTAATATGGATGTCTGCAGCAACAATGCCAACATTTTGATTCAATCTAGTTTTTACCAGGAAGTAAAAGGTTGGCACAAATGTTAAAAATATTTTATAATCTCAGGACATTCACTGACTGATAGATATGTGATAAAGACTCTGCCAAAAGAGTTTTTATAACATTTGAGCACATTTTCTAGGTCAGTGGTTCTCAAACTTTTTTACGTCAAGGACCACTAAACTGACACAAAGTAGACCACAGACCCCCATTTGATAGGATTTTTGCTTTTAGATGCTTTATTACAGAAAGTGTATGAAACCCACGACCAAAATAGTAATATATTCTGCCATTGTGTTACTTATGGAACCCCCCCAAGGACCCCTAGGGGTCCCCGGACCCCACTTTGAAAACCACTGTCCTAGGTAATCTCCATATCGTCTACAGCAGAGGATTTTAAAGTGGGAGGCGGGCCTTTCCAGGGGGGCTCCAAACAGTTTCAGGGGAAGAAGTGAAAAGATAGCCTAATTATGTGTGATTTGATTAAAGAGATCAGAGTTCAGAGATACAGTAGTTTTGGGGATTTCTACTGTTTTTGAGTCAAAAAATAATAAATGTCTTTATGAACGACCTTTTAAGTATTTGGTGTAGTCTGAAGTTTTGTCAAACAGCAATATTAGACTATCTTGGCTCAATTGTTGAGTGTCTATGTGATCAAATAACATAATCATAATCCAATAGGCATCCAGGAATTTAGCGAAACTAAGCAAGTAAACCAAGGGGGCACATCTTTCTTTGTCTGAGGGGACGCCCTCAGTCTGACACTTTGGAAACCCCTGTTCTACAGTAAATGATAGTCAGCTTTTAGGGGGCCTTAATTTTTAATGAAGAACACCTGACAATCCTGCAGGTTAAATCACTTGATATTTGCCTTTTACTAGCGATTGCGACCTGTTTTAGTACTCCCTGCAGCACTACTGTACACTACAATGAAATCTCATTTGGGCATAAAACCATTATAAACATTTATTCTGATTCCACACATGCACACATTAATTTATTATCTGTGAAGATTTTGGCTCTTGTTGAGTTCTTGGATCACAGTCATGACTTTTCTTTCTACTTTGGGACAGACCCAGTACACACCTTGAGAAAACACTTAAATGCACTTGAAGCCGCAGAGCAGGCCTGAATTCCAACGAAACAAAAATGCAGCGATAAGAGTGGAGGTAGGTGGGAGAGCAGGTGACATGTGTCAGACTGGTTTACCCACATTTGGGAGCCACATAACTTCACTATCGCGCCACTCCCCAAACTACCTATAAAGTAGAACCCAAAAGACGAAGAGATGCGCAGACAGAGCTCAACCACCACCCGACCCTCTCCATCCTCCATCCAGCAGTGAAATCTCCACACGGCACCACCATGAGTTTGAGGAGCAAGTACAGCAGCCGCCCAGGACCACGTTCGTCTCCGGGGGGCTTCAGTAGCATGTCCCTGGGATCCTACTCCATCCCCAGGATACGCACCACAGCTAACCGGACGATTACAGCCGTGACCGTCAACAAGAGCCTGCTCGTCCCCATGACGATAGACATCGACCCCACCGTACAAGTTGTGCGCCACCAGGAGAAAGAGCAGATCAAGGGTCTCAACAACCGCTTCGTCGCATTCATTGATAAGGTAAGAGGACATTTCAACTCTTGCTGATGGATGTTGAGTGTCAGATTTACTTCTTTTTGATCACCCTGATAATCCATTTAGATTCATTATTGGCATTTGAACTGATATTTAAAGGTCAACGACTTCTATTATCTCTATAAAAGATGTCTGTTTGATTTGGTTTGTACTTCCTCCTCGTGCCACAGGTAAGATACCTGGAGCAACAGAACAAAATGCTGGAAACCAAGTGGAAGCTGCTGCAGGGAGAGACCTCAGCCTCCTCCAACATTGAGCCCATGATGAAGTCATACATCGCCAACCTGCAAAAGCAGCTGGACATCCTCAACAATGACAAATACAGACTTGACATGGAGAACAATGCCATGCACAACAACGTGGACAACTACAAGACAAAGTAAGAAGGTGTAGTGAAAGAAACTGACTATTAAAGTGTGTGGACTGGAGTGGCGGTTAACACATGTGGTAATTAAGCGCAAACAGCGTGAGTAATCTGATAATTGTGGGTTGTTTCAGCTTTGAGAATGAGATCAACCAGAGGAATGATGCGGAGAATGAGTTTGTCTTGCTCAAGAAGGTACAGTATGCAGTCATGTTGGCTGGATAGACACTTGTTTTCTGAGTGTGTATAACACTGTGCTCTTTAAAGTAAAGAAAAATAACAGCTCAAACCAGATTAAGCTCTTTTGCACAAACTCATCACAATCACAGTTTTTAAGCATTTTCTCTACTAATACTTTTCCTTGTTCAGCTACAAAACAGTATTATCTATTACCAGGGTTATTATAAAATAATCTTGGCCACACATTTTAAAGTGATTTTTTGTTTTTTCCTGGCTGCCTACAGGATGTGGATGCAGGCTACATGTCCAAGGTGGATCTAGACGACAATTTGTCTGTTCTCAGTGGTGACTACAAATTCCTCACGGCTCTGTATGAGGAGGTATGCAACCACTCGCTGAAAATTAGTATAATATAAGAAAATATATACAGAATGTGAGGATTTTTTGTCTTCTTACTGTTGCTTTATGTGTTGTTCTCTAAAAGGAGCTGCGTGAGCTGCAGGAGAGCATGAAGGAGACCTCTGTGGTGGTGCAGATGGACAACTCCCGCGGCCTGAACATGGATCAGATCGTGGCCGAGGTTAAGGCTCAGTACGAGGGCATTGCTGCTCGCAGCCGCGAAGAAGCTGAAAGCTGGCACAAGACCAAGGTAAAGAACTAAATAGACCAATAATTAATAATTACATGTTGCTGTTTATGTAATAACATTTGTAGTAAAACAAGTTTGTCTATAAAACTAGAAACATGAAAGCTTATAAACCTACTAGAGTAACCTGTCTTTTTGACAGGAACCACCCATGTCAAACCTGATAATTACTGATCTCATATATTTGTACCTCGGCACCAGTTTGATCAGATGGCTGCTGAGGCCAGTCAGTATGGCAGTAAGCTGCAGAGCACCAAGGGGGAAATATCTGAACTCAACCGAATGATCAGCCGCCTGCAGAATGAGATCCTGGCTGTAAAAGCACAGGTGAGTGAAAGGTTTATAGAGTGCCTGATATGTTGAAAGTCAAAGGTAACTTGTTGTATGCATGCTTTAAGAAAGGAATGATTGACATGCTCAGATCTTATTGAATGCTTACACCGTCTATCCCTGCAACCATTTTCAGCGCACCAGCCTCGAGGGGCAGGTAGTCGAAGCGGAGCAGCGTGGGGAGGCGGCCGTGCTGGACGCCAAGGCTCGCATCAGGGATCTGGAGCTAGCTCTGCAGAGGTCCAAGCAGGACATGGCTCTGCAGGTCAGAGAGTACCAGGAACTCATGAACACAAAGCTGGCACTGGACATAGAGATCTCCACCTACAGGAAACTGCTGGAGGGAGAGGAGGAGAGGTGAGTTACATCAGTAGACAGGAAGTGTCAAGTTGTCATAACATAATAACTCATAATGACATAATGGTTGAAGGGTAATTTAGGCTTTCAAAGGGACTGTTTGTAACTTTTTACACGTATAAATCACCCGGGTTGGGTTCCCATGCGTGCACTCGCGTGTGGCTATGCTGTTCAGACTCCCTGTGGACACATACCATCAGACTCCAACACAAACTACACGGAAGCCCGTCTTGCAAAACAGTGTTGGCGGCGGTCGTAGTACGCGGTGGAGACCGTAGCTTCAGTCTCCAAGGCCGGAGTCTCTGCTCCTCTGCTCCTCTGCCTGCTTGCCTTCACTCACACACCGCGCTCGTTCCCGCTCCACCTCACGTTCATGCGCGCACACTACACACTGCAGGAGAGTTCGTAGCTCTGAGAATATCTAGTGAATGTACAGTGGACGTTTGTGCAGAAATAACTGATGCAGCTCCTCCAGACCAACAGAGGTTTCCCGTGTCTTGTGAAGCGACGGGGCTCCGCAGCGAGAAACGTTATCGTCTCTGACCAGATGCCTGTGTCTCCCTCTAGCCGCGGTCGGGAGGCTGAGGCAGGAAAGATAAAATATTCCTTTATTAGTCCCGCAGTGGGGAAATTTGCCAACACTAGGATCAGCAGTGATTCATGGAGAGACCTTGGTCTGGTCAGCTAACATTACTGCCAAGCAGGTGAAATATAGAGTGATATTGTGCTTTTAGCTGACGTGTGTCGCCTCACTGTTTTGAGTGATGCTCATTCATGTCTATGTAGAGCGAGCAAGCACGAGCTTGACGCTGACTTTTGTTGACTTAACGGCCACAGGTGTCGCTGTTAACTAGCATTTCTGAGTCTTACAAACAGGTCTTTTAAGAGGGGGGGAAGCATTTCTGAAAATTAAGCTTGTTTTGACTTGTGATAATCATCAGTTTGAGGTCATAGCAGCTTCAAAGAGTTTTCCACCGATATATCATCACATTCCTACAACATAATGTATATATATATATATATATATATATACATATATATATATATATATATAGATGGACAGTTAAAAGAAATCAATATTGATGCAGCAGAAGCAGAGATATCATGTTTTTTTTATTCCACGTTTTATTTTTCCTTGTTAAAACCCGACGCCTACATTACCCACAAACACCCAGTGGTGTTTGTCGTGGGTGTTTTTCCCCCCAACGGCCTCAAGGGGTAACAACGAGCCCATTCCACACTTACCCTGTAAAAAGACTTTTATGTGTAAAATCAATGGAGTTGATCTTTAATACACATTTTATCTTTGCCAGTACATGAATGCTTATAGTATTATGTGTTTTTATGTGTAATTCTTGCTTTCTCACTGACAGACTTGGACAGGCCTCTATTGTCAACATCCAAACAGTTCCCACCAAAAGTAAGTACTTTTTAAGCTGAAGATGACACCATTTTTACTTCTGGCAGCATTAGGATTGTTATGACAGCCCGCTGTGTGTGTGTGTGTGTGTGTGTGGTTGTATGTAATATTTCTACTCTCCTCTCCACAACAGCCGTCCGGGTTAACAACCTCCCGGCGCAAAGGTCAAATACGATTCTCATCCAGACAGTGGACTCATCAGATGCCTAAAAACATTGCAGCGCATTAGCCTGCTGGATCACTGTGGCCATTTAACTCTAACCTTTACATGAATTTCTTTGTAGGCTACAATAAGCCAACTGCACCAATGAGCCAAATGTGTGTCTTATTTGTTTATTTTTCTCCTCCTGTTGTCACATTAACAACCACTTCCTGTGTTTACAATAAAGATGTGCTCAGCTGCATGATCACTTGTCTTCCTTTTTCATTGAATTCAGTACATTTGGTTATTCTCCTCTTCCAATACCCGTCAAAACATGCTGCAAAATTCGGCAACAGCTGCTGATGCGACACCAAAAACACAATGAGGTTACAGGGTTCATTTATTTGTTGCACAATGATTGGTGGTTTTATGGAATTATTTATATGTCCAATCTAGTCTGACAATAGGTGTAATATTTAGGGCTGTCAAAGTAACGCGTTACTAACGCGTTAATGCAAATCAATTTCAACGCCACTAATTTCTTTAACGCTACTTGTGATTTTTAGGTTGTAGCGGGCTCAGTCTTAAAGCTAGAGTGAAGTTACTGGTATCATATATAAACTAGAAAACCTAGAAGAATATAATGATGTGTTTGGAAATGCTGTCACTTTTTTGTTTTTGCACAAGTTGAAATTTATATCATGTAATTCCAATACAGATCACCAAGTAGGCCACGGCTGACCAGACTCTGGGGGGAAAATAGTGAATTGCTGCTACCCAGTGCTTGTTCAGAGAAACTACAGCCTGGATATAGATATTCACAACGTCATGCTGACCTCTGACCAGAATAAACCAGTTTGAAAGGACTTCATGGCCTGAAGGGCTGTTTTACAGAGGTTTAGTGACTTGGGCTTCCTATACACTAATACATGGAAGTAAAGGGATTTATTTTAAGAAATAAATACTACCAGTATTTTGTAAGAAATAGACGTATATTTTAGGATATTATTTTTGTTCGGAGAAGTTATCATCAGGTGCTCAGATTTACTATTTCAAAGACAGGTCATTTATAACACACTAATTCAGACATGTGCTATTTTTTCCAGTGATAGAAGAAGTACTCAGATCTTTTACTTATGTCATTGTCTTACGTCTCAACCACTTTGACCAACGCCTCTTGTATTCTGTCTCTTCATTTCTGACTCTATAGGTTATCTCTCCATTTCTGCAATTTCCTGTATTGTGCAAAGTTCCTTTGTGTACACAAAGTATCTGAAGCTGTCACATATATGCAGTGGAGTAAAGGTACAATATTTCCCTCTGAAATGTATTAGAGTATAAGTATAAAAGTATAGTACTTGAGTTAATTATCACCACTACATTTAATTTAGGAGCAATTTGGCTGCAAAGTGTTATTGTTATGAGGCAGTGGAGGCTGGTCCTCTATTTCTGAGAGGCAAGAGGGAGATCAAAATATTAAAAAAATATTAATATTCAAAAAAAATTCTCTCTTCTTTCGAAAAAATCCATTATTTAATCAATTCTAATTAAATTGCTTTACAGCGACACCTGCAGATTTGTAAATGATATATAAGCTATTGGAAGAAGGTCTGGATTCTTCCTCATAAATACCTAATAGTGAATGAGGTTAAGTCTTTCAAAATGATTCATGAATATTACCTTGTCAATCACTACATACAAAAAAAAAGACCGTTGCATATTTGTCATTGATAATATCTTTAAAGACATTATTATGGGAAGTGTAGTGTTTGGTTCCTTCAAAGACCCCAAAACAATATTTTCTAATAATAAATTTGATTTCTTTTAATCACTTATTCATAAATATAAATTTAACTATAAATCCCTTATTTTGTTTTTCTTGAAGGAGCAATATGTGAAACCACTTTCTAGTTTGACTAAGAAAAAGACTATTTAGACAATCAATAGGCCCATGTAGGTTTTAAAGGTCCCATATTATGCTCATTTTCAGGTTCATACTTGTATTTTGTGTTTCTACTAGAACATGTTTACATGCTGTAATGTTCAAAAAACACTTTATTTTCCTCATACTTTCAGCCTGAATATACTTGTATTTACCCTCTGTCTGAAACGCTCCGTTTTACCGCATTTTGAAGGAATTGCAACAGAATTGCATGTGTACTTCCTGTCAGCTCATGACATTCACGAACACTGCAACCAGGAATAAACTGGGACACATTTAGAATGTTTACGTTTAAAATTGTGTCAAGGGTCTAAATATTGTATATTCGTGACATCACGAATGGGCAGAAATCCTGACAGCTTGTTTCAAATGCAGAGTTTCTGAATACGGGCTGTGTTTATTTCCCTGTGGACTGAGTGCTTCGATACTTTCACAGTATTTATATAGCACTTAAGCCTGCTTTAAAATAAATAACATGAAAATCTCACTTTTTTATAATATGGGACCTTTAATATTTTTGTTTAGTGTGATATACCCCTGGCTCTTTGGTTATTGTTATACTGAATGTGAATTATTTTTATTTTGTTTAATAAAGAAAGAAAGTAAAGATAAGTAGCCAACTACGGTAAAATAACATTTAACACATTGTTTTTTTTTGAGTCACCAGCCCCCACTGCTATGAGGTTACATTCATAGTAAATAGTATGCCAGTGTTCACTCCGTTCACTCGCGGCACTCCCTGTCGCCTGTCAGGCAGAGTTCAGGGCACATATTTCCGGGTTTGTACCACGTGGTTTGATTGGCAGCGCTGCTGCTACTGCGTTTCCAGTGTTGAAGGCGTCACCACACCTATAAAAGAAAACATCTGTCTGCTTTCTGTAAAGATATTTGTCTTTAAGACACTTTGTCTCTCTTTGTGTCTCTTTGTCTCTCGTTGTTTTCGAGCAGCACTGCGTAAAAGCCTGCTACAACAAGGTAACTATACTTCCTTGTTATTATTATTGAACCCTGCAGGACCCTGCAGGACATGTTGGTCAACAGATTTTAAAGTCAGTAAGTATAGTTGATTACAATGTAGTTTATTTACTGAATGCATGAATGACATGTCGCCTGCAGACTGTCTGGCATGCTTAAAGTGAACTATTATATTTTATGTATTTTTTCACAGCAGTGATTAACACCATGGACAAAGCCGTTGTGCTGACTCACATCTTGAAGAAGTCAGATGACACGTCAACACTTCTTGGTGGAGAACTGCCTGTGTGTGTGATAAAAAACAATAAATACATAACCCCGCTGACTTCTGAAGCTCAGGGGACAGACAGAAATGTGGAGGACAGCTCGCCCTCCCTTGACGGTGCCATCCACACCGCTCTGTGTGATGAAACCAGATCTTTGATCCTGGTCGGCCCAGAGGGGTCCGGTAAAACCACGGCTCTGGAGAAGCTGGTAGTGGGCTGGGCAAAAGAAGAGCACCTTCAAAACTTCGCTTATGTTTTCCATTTCCGGTTCAGGGACTTAAATTCTCTTGATGGGACGCTCTCTTTGGAGACATTAATGCTGCACCATCACGGTCACATCCCTCCTGAGTCTGTGCCTCTAGTTCTGCAGAAGCCTGAGGATGTGTTGTTGGTTTTTGATGATCTGGATCAGTGCAAACACAGCCTGGACCCCTCTGCCCACACCCTCTGCTCCGACCCCAGCCAGACGGCCTCGCTGTCCTGTTTGATGGCCAGTTTGCTTCACGGGTCGCTGCTGAAAGGAGCTGCCTTTGTGGTGGCAACCAGGTCGACTGAAGGTCTGAAGTTTCTGAGTGGCACCCGGGTGGAGGTGTTAGGGTTTCTGAAGCCACAAAGAGAAGCCTACTTTAAGCAGTTCTTTACTGACCCGGCTCTGGCCATCAAAGCACGAATGCACATGGAAAAGACTTTAGGCTTTTATGACTTCTGCACCACCCCAAGATTTACATGGACAGTTTGTTCTGTCTACAAGTCTCTGATGGATGCTGGAGCAACACTTCCTGAGACGTTAACTCAGCTGCATGTGGGCATCCTGGTTCACCTGGTTCAGACGCTCTCGCTGAGTGAGGCCCGCAGCAGAGAACTAGTCTCAGCCCTCGGCAAGATGGCGTCTCATTGCTCCCTGGACCAGCATTCAAGCTGCACCAAAGAGGAAATGGAGTCCTTTGGTTTTCAACAGTTTCTCACCTCAGTTGGTGTTTTCTTGCGAGCAGATGGAGACCAGTCAGATAGACGTGTCTTCTCCTTCCACTCCCAGCTGATGCAGGACTTCCTCTTGGCCGTGTCTTTCTTTTTGGACAAGTCTGAGGGTGTGGAGGAGATGTTGGAAAAGCACAAAGACCGTGCAAAGTTTCTGGATGTCTTCTTGTCAGGACTCTCAGAGCCACTTCAGCGGGGACCATTGGAGACCCTGCTGGGGCAGCTGAGCTCTGATCAGATCATGGCTTTCAAACGCTGGTTTAAAAGCAGCTCAGAGGAGACGCTGAAGGGATGCTACAAAGACAAGCACCACCGCTGCTTCCATCTGCTTCATCAAGCTCAAAATGAGAGTTTGGTGAAAGAGATCGTCACCCCCTCGGCACGGATCGGCATCGGCTACGGAGACCTGAGCCTCCAGGACTGTGCAGCTCTGAATTATGTCGCCACGTGCCTCGGTGAGATGGAGCAGCTGAATCTGTACCGTACGAGTAATCTGACGGAGGAGCAAGCAGAGATGCTGGCTCCAACTATGAGCATAGCACATAAGATAATGTAAAAAATCCATACATCAAAAAATCATTAATTTCATGTTTTCAGTATGCCGTCATATGATACGATTGCTCTGTTGTGTCACCCAGATTGTTAGACTGCACCTTGAGTACTGGGGCTGCCCGTCATCTGGCCTCAGCTCTCAGCAGAGGACTTACCAAGGAGTTGGAGCTCTCTCAAAGCGGCCTCGGAGATGAGAAGTTCAAAATTCTCTGCGCTGGACTCGGAGACTGCAAGCTGCACACATTAGAGTAAGATTTAAGCTGAAGGCATTCTTTTAAAGAGGACCTGTTTTGCTTTTGTGCTTTTTCCCTTTCCTTTAGTGTGTTATATAGTTTTTTGTGCATGTAAAAGGTCTGCAAAGTTAAAAAGTCCCGCCAAAGGGAGTTACTCTCCTCCACAGAAACACTGCTCCTGAACTGCCTGAAACACCTTGCTAGAAGTCCTGCCTTTTCTTCCGTAACGTGATGATGTCACCAAGTAACACATCTGAATAATACCTACCTAGCAGCTAGTTTGGCACGCCCTCAAACAAAGCTGCCAGCTTTGATTGGCCAGCTGACCAATCCGAGCAGACTGGGCTTTTCAGGAGGGCGGGGCAGGAGGTCAAGGAGAGTGTTTCAGACACATAACGTAGTAGTTTTAAGCCCAACCATGTATTTCTTTCCTAAACCTAACTATATTATGGTGGTTTTGATGCCGAAAAATAAAGTGACGCCAAGGGGTTGGATAAAGTGGTGGTATGTGACGAGTTGCGATAAGAACGTGTTGGTATAATAGGTCCTCTTTAAATGTGCCTTTATGTTAACATACATCTCTCAAAAGCAAGTTAATAAGTCCTTGATAATTTGCTTTTTTATTTACCCAGACTTCGTGCATGCAGTCTGACAGAGGCGATCTGTGGAGATCTGGTGTCCGTCCTGACCTCAGGCACTTCTCAGCTGTGTGTGTTAGACTTGAGGTTTAATCCGATCGGAGACCAGGGCCTCATGAAACTGTGCAAAGCGCTGCATAATCCTCTCTGCAAACTGCAGGACCTCAGGTACGTACTTTATATATAGGGTTATATTGTATTACAAGTCTTGTTTTTTGTTAGAGCTGTCTATTTATTTTTAAAAAATGAACATATTTTGTTTATTTAAAGGCTACACAGCTGCGACTTGACTGCTGCATCCATGGAGGCGTTATCAGCAGTCTTGTGTTCCGGCCAATCGGAGTTGAAAATAGTGAACCTGACACAAAACAAAATTGGTGACAGAGGAGTGGAGGCTTTGTGCAAGTCCCTGCAACACCCACTTTGCAAACTGCAGAGCCTCAAGTAAGTCTGTGACGATGAAACTGCGAATAGGACACTCAAAATACCTCACCAGAATCCCTTAACACCTAAATAAAACGCAGAATTTGTGTGATGAATCATACTTTTACATCCATATTTTTTCTGCCTTTGTAGTGTCTTTGACAGCGAGTTGACGGGTGCGTGCTGCCCTCATTTCATGGAGGCCTTGATGTCAGAGCACTGCTCTCTGTCAGAGCTGGACCTGTCAGTGAATGATTTGGGCCAGGAGGGTGCGCTGTTGCTCTGCCAAGCCCTCCGTCGACCTGGATGTCCAATAGAAAAGCTTGGGTAGGATCACATGTATTAACACTCTTCTGACTTTTCAGTGAAGTGCTACCTTTCACAAATGTTTGATGTATATTCTGCTCCACCCTGCAGCTTGACACGATGCGAGTTAACCCAGTCGGTGTTCAAGGAGCTGAGCTCAGTGCTGAGAAGTGGCACCTCTCAACTTAAGTCCCTGCTTGTAGGTTTAAACACAGTAGAAGACCAAGGGGTTAAACATCTTTGGGATGCTGTTGCACATCCAAGCTGTCTGTTGGAGGAACTGGAGTGAGTTGACACAATTGTTTGAAAAAAATCTCCTTGTACATTTTTTTTTTTTTTTATCACCACATTGCAGTGAGCACTAGAACGATTATTTTCCTTATCAGTTAATCATTTGGTCTATAAAATGTCAGAAAATAGTGAAAAATGTCAATCTCAATTTCTCAAAATCCAAGGTGATGTCTTTAATGGCCCGTTTCGTCAGTCCAAAACCCAAAGATATTCAGTTTAATATGATATAAAACGGAGAAAAGCAGGTAATCTCCATATTTGAGAGGCTAAAAACAGCATTTTCTGCCATTTTTGCATGAAAACTGTAACGATTAATCGATTATCAAAATAGTTGCTGCTTATTTTCCAGTAAATAGACTAATCGATTAGTTAACTAATTGTTGCAGCTCTAGTGAGCACTACATTCAAATCTGCTTCTCTTTAACGGTAGTGTTGAGATGACCGGTTTGACGGACGCCTGCGTTGAGGACTTGTGTGCTGCAATAAGAGCCAGTAAGACTCTGAAGACTCTGGAGCTGAGAAACAACTCACTAACCGACGCCTCCGTCCCAGCCCTCGTCGAAGTCATGCAGGACAGCCCCAACATGCTGGAGATAAAGTAAGCCTGATTCACTCCACTTAATTATAAACCATCTTGACACAAAGTTTAAAATGTTGTCTCGTGCTTTGAAACTCGCACCTAACTACTGCTTTTGTCTCCTTCAGCCTGAAGTACAACGACTTCAGTGAAGACGTTTTCGACATGTTGGATGAGTGTGATAGAATAAGGTACTGAAGACGAAGTGGTCCATCTATCTCACAGACTGCTAGAGGATCACACACAGCGCTTATTATTTGGTGGATTAATTCATTAATCAACAGAAAAATAGCTATTAAAGTCAGTATTTTGACAAGTAATTGTTTGTCATATTTCAAGGAAAGTGATTGGGGCACAATCACTGATCCCAGCTTCTCAAGAGTGAAATTTTAATTTGTTTTTCTTTCCTCTATGTGAAAGTAAATTCAAGATGTTAAGGTTTGGACTAGCGCTGCAACGATTAATCGATTAGTTGTCAACTATTAAATTAATCGGCAACTATTTTGATGATTGTTTAATCGGTTTGTGTATATTTTAAGACAAACAAAGTTAAAACTCTCTGCTTTCAGCTTCTTAAATGTTAATATTTTCTGGTTTCTTTACTCCTCTATGAGAGTAAACTGAATATGTTTGAGTTGTGGACAAAACAAGACATTTGAAGACGTCATCTTGGACTTTGGTAAACTCTGATTGACATTTTTCACCATCTTCTGATATTTTACAGACGAAACAACTAATAATCAACAATGGAAACAGTCAGTAGTTGCAGCCCTAGTTTGGATTGTTGGTCTGAAAAAAAATAAATAAATATGATTAACTCACCTAAAGGAAATTGCACTTTTTTTTTTTACCATTTTCTGACGAGAAAATAAAGTCCAGATTAATCGATAATGATATTAATCGTCAGTTGCAGCCCTACTCATTATACAGTCAAGTTCCCCACATGACATAATAATAAAAATCCTACACATTCATCGCTGGATTTGGTACAATAATGTTTTATTAAGAAATCTTTGGCATTTTCAGAGATATTTAACTTACGAGAGAGTAAGCAGAATATTCAGTAAGGCAGATCGCAGTGATTTCTTTTACAGCTGTAAATATATTACCAATTTCACTAATAAAATGTATTTACATGTAGAAAATGAGTTTTGACAATAGCAGTGTTGAAATGCTCTGTTTCAGTTTCTATCTTTGAGAACACACACACACATACACACACACGCACACACACACCGAGGAGCAGCCAGACCACACACATCTATCTGTCTGCTCCGGTAAGCAAAAAGCAGGTGTAAACCTCACACAGTGTAAACTTGACTCAGTAAGACAGCGCTAAGTCTTTATTCCACACAAGGCGTTCCCCTGTATCCAAGTCCACTCTCCATTTGAACGACTCAGCAAAGCTTTCTGGTTGAAAAATAAATGTTTAATGTCTTTTGAGGAGGTCAAGGTGGGTCACACAGGCACGCAGCAGGTGAAAAAAAAAAGCCACACTGGAGATAAACGTCCCCTCATGACACTCAGTGGTCATGAGCTTCTCCATTACCAGTGTGACTGATGTCCTTTGGTTTTAGGGTCTGACTGGGACTTTTACTGGAATTGGAATAAATCTCCTCGTCTGAACTGCTCTCGATGTCACTGCGGTCGTCTTTCGCCACCTGTACAATAAAACACATATAGGAACAGTGAGGAAAGGACAGTAAAAACAAGACTAATGGAGTGTACAGCCAGGCATACAGCAGCTCGGTGAAGCTGTCAGCATTGTCACATGCTTGGTCACAATAGGGGTGTAAGAAAATATCAAAAATAGAGTATTGCAATATTATGTTTTGTGATACTGTACAGATTCTCAAAAATGAATTATTTTTAATTAATAGTTTAAGATAAGATAAGATATTCCTTTATTAGTCCCGCAGTGGGGAAATTTGCAGTGAACAGCAGCAAAGGGGATAGTGCAAAAAACAAGATGCATCAGCTAACAGTAAAAAAAAAACTAAACAAAGTGTAACAAAATATGAACCATTTAAAAAGAAGGAAGTATAAAAATAGGAGCAGTATATACAGTAATGACAATAAACAGACTATTAACAAAATTGCACAAGAATATGAAGATTAACTCTGTCAATACTTTACTTAATTTGCAAATATATGCATCTTTATGCTATGACAGTTTTCCTATAATTCGATTTTAAAAATATATCACCTTGCTTACAGTATCGCAATATATTAAATCGTAACCCCTGAATCATGATACATATCGTATCGCCAGATTCTTGTTCAAGTACATAGCCATAGGTCACATTGATAATGCTCACATCCTGATGCCGGTAATGTTAACCAGTCACCATCTTAGTGAAGTGTGTTTGCAACATAACGTTTTCTAATTAGCACTAAACACGAAGTACATCTGAGGTTAATGGGAATGTCTTTAGATCTACAGGTATTTGCTTATAAACCAAAGTTTAAAATTGGATAAGTTTAAATTGACCTGGTGATGGTGCTCAAAAGCTCAAAATAACCAGAGTTATTACCCTAAGGGGAACATAAACGTCTGTACCACATTTAATGGCAATCCATCCAATACTTTGTGAGACGATTTACTAAAACACAGAAATGTCTCACGGTGGTGCTAGAGGAAACGTCCCCAAAGTCAGTAATAGTAATCCTGTGGGATTATGAATTTTATGGCAATCCAACCAATAGTTGTTGAGATATTTCAGTCCGGACCAAAGTAGTGGACAAACTGACAGACATTGCATCCATAAAATGATGTTGCTAGCATGGCTAAAAACTGTACTACACACACACACACACACACACACACACACACACACACACACACACACACACACACACACACACACACACACACACACACACACACACACACCAGACAGCCAGACTAACCTTTCCCTTGAAAATGGCTTTGATAGCAATGCGAGCGATGAGGTAGAACCAGATGATGTGAAGAGTCTGCAGCACCAACAGCAACCCATTGAGCAACCACCAGGCCTGGTACGGCCCAACGATCTCCCAGCTCTCAATCAGAACACTGTAAACAACCCTGCAACAAAGACACACACACACACACACACACACACACACACACACACACACACACACACACACACACACACACACACACACACACACACACACACACACACACACACACACACACACACACACACACACACACACACACAGGGGTTACTGGAGCTCTCAATATATTATTACTTTTAGTTCATTAAAGGAACAGTGTGTAACATTTCGGGGGATCTATTAGCAGAGTTGGAATAAAGTGCTCCAGGGATGACATATTTTTTGTAGGCCAACCAGGAAGTTAGCATCGCCATGGTTCCCTCAACAAAAAGCCAATGGGATTTTTCCATTGGGTTTTGGATTATTGTAGAAAATAAGCTCTGTGGCAAACAAACGTTTATGATACTTACATGTTTGGTTCAGCAAGATAATCTCTACAAATGAACACCACTTTTATGATTTTTGAAGCATGAACGCAATCGCCAGAAGTAAAAAGCTAACGTTAGGTTATAAACAAACTCCACCACGGTCGCATGAACGAGAGTATACACAACGAGGCTGTAAAGGAAGTGGAGTCGGCGTGATGATGTATCATCATCATTAGCCACTTGTTAGCAACCGCCTTTGTTAAGACACATTAAAAACTTCAAAATTCATGTATGGGATATTTACTGACATATTTTATATCGTAGAACAAAACGTTAAAATCTCTTACGCTTGTGTTAACCACAGACCTTATTTCAGGCATCTAACTAAAAACCCATACAAATAACCCATTGACTTCCATATGAGGGAACCGGAGCAGCTAAAATGCTAACTCATTCCCTGGTTTTAGGATTTATTCCTCTATATAATATTCCTAACTATGTTTTCATTAGTGTATAATCACCTTAAAATAAGAATCGTTGTGTTTTCATTAGCTTAGAATGAGCCCTTTATATCTACATAGGGAGAGGGATCTCTTCACGGAGTCCAATCTGTAACCACACCACCAGATGCCACCAAATCCTTCACACTGTCCCTTTAAGACACTAATTTAAAACAGACTTCTGATAGCTAGTCATGTGACTCATGTGAAAAGTAGGCAAAAGTATTTAATTTGATTTGTAAATAACCTCTCATTTGACTCACCAGAAAGGATAGATGACGAGTCGCGTGCAGAAGAAGCTTATGCTGAACACCACAAACAGGCCATCACATAGCCTCTGGTATTTGGCATAGTTGGCCAGCTTGGCAGCCTTGGGGAATAAACAAGGAATGAATGATTCACAGTATTAAAATGACACACCAGTATCTCCAGTAATGATATGTTGTCACTGAAATGCTAGTGAAAGATGTGTTTTTTCCTGTCAGACAGGTAGTACAAAGCACAGCGGTATCATTTCCATGCTCCTATGTTTGTTTGTGTTGTTCAGATTTGCTCCTTAGAAACAGGTTCTGTAAGAAAAAAACGTCATCGCTGAGCTCTTTACCTCGAGGAAGATGTCGGACGCATCGTGCACACACATGACCAAAGTGCCAGCTCTTAGCATGTTGTTGGCATAGGAGAATGTGATGAGGAATATGGTGGCCAGGTGGTGGACAAGCATGATCATGAAATCCTGTCATCGGTGAAATGAAGAGAGACGAGGTAAATAAATAGTATGCTCAAGCTTCCCTTCGTTTTACAAGTACGTAAAAAACATGTGCAGCTAATGGGAACAAAGAGATGAAGTTGTTGCATAATTCACTCACTACCCGTTTTTGTACATCCATCAAAAGGCTGTCAGTCAACGTATGAACTGAAAGACTTTGTGTACATACCGGGCTGACGTGCTGATGTGAAGCAATAAATAAGGCACTGTAGTGCTTCACTGTCTAACCTGTTCTACCTGAGCACATTATAATGAGCTAATTCTAATACACTGGTGAAGCTAAATGGTGTGAAAGCTAAAGCTCCTAAAACAGGCACATCTGGATATGATATGAAACAAACACGAAGCGCCAGCAAAACAGTTCTGACACAAATGCACATATTCAGGAGGGCTGTTGAGAGGCAGCACAACAGTGTTTGTTTACTCACCTTACGTTTAATGTCTATGAACTGAGAAAACATCAGAGACCAATAGAAAGCAAGCTCAGCTGCGTAGTGGTTGAACTGTCCAGCACTAAGAGGCTTTTGGAGGGAGGGGAAACGAAAAGAAAAACACCGTTAACAAATATGTAGCCCCACTGGCCTGCCAACAATGTGCTGCTGAGCCCACTGGAGTCATAATATAAGCAGCTGAATATGATGAGTATGCAGTTAATAAAAAAAAATATTAACCTGAAAAGGGTAGTTGTACCAACACTGTCTGGTGTCCCACATCCAAGGCGACTGACAGAAACATATAAAAGGTGCATGTGATTACATAAACAAAAACATACAGCAGGTGTGTTGATAAAAGACAAAGCAACAGTGAAAAAGTATCTGTATTGTTCCAAAGCAATCAGTATGCTAATTCAGCTCACCGTCCACAAATGTCGAATGCCATAGATGAAAATCCCCAGATAAAATGTAAATCGCCACCTGAGGAGTAGAAACCACAACACTGTTACTCGTTCTCTTCTTGAAAAACAACACTTGGAGTCTACAGTCATGCTAACGAGGTGTTGATGTCGAGATAGTTCACAGGATAAGTGAGAACTTTGACTTGTTGGTGGCGCTAAAGGTAAAGTCACTGAATGCTCACAACACAGCAGTTTAGTAGGGACATTATAGTAGGGACTTACATGCTCTCGCAGAACTTTTTCTGCATACTGGGCCTGTCTTGGTTCCGACGGACGCGAAACCATCTCTGTATTTTCCGTTCATCCCAGTCCAGCTGCTTGGAGAGTCCCTCCAGCTGCCTCGTGTCTGGCGACTGAAAAGGACAAATAGAAATCACTTGCTTTTCTCCAAAACCACAACACCAGTAGGCATGACTGCCTCTGTTGGTGTATTCCATTGCAGACATGCAGAGGAACATTTAAACCTGCAGTAGGCAGAATATTTTGGCATCATTGGGCAAAAAATCCATAATAATCTTTCAGCATATTGTAATTCAAGAGTTCTGAGAGATAACTAGACTTCTGCACCTCCTCATGGCTCTGTTTTCAGGCTTTAGAAAAATCTAGCCCATGACGGGAGCCTTTGGTTAATAACAGGTCATTTCAGAGAGAGAGAAAGCGTTCCTATTGGCTGTTCATTCAACAGAGGCTGCTGTCAATCACTCATGAATTCCGATCAAACGGTAAAACTAGGCAGCGCTGAATAATATGAATCAATTTTCTGTTACTGTAATGCCTATTTCTCAACTGAAATGTTTTCAGAAACATCTTGTAGTGTACTGTTTAGCTGTAAAATGAGAAAGTTTGCTCCGGCAGGTGGGCGGTGCTTGGTATTTCCTCAACTGATCTCACCATGGCTGCCGGGTCACAAACTTTCTCATTTTACAGCTAACTACAGATGTTTCTGAAAACATTTGAGGCGAGAAATAGGTATTACAGTAACAGAATATTGATTAATATTTGATCAGCGCTGACTAGATTGACCGTTGATCGGAGTTAGTGAGTGATTGACAGCTGCTCAGAGACAGCAGTCTCCAGCTCTGCACTGATTGGTTGTTTTCCTCCAGTCTGTGAAATCTTGCAGATGCCGTTAGGAGCACCGGAGGACACAGAGGCACATGTTTTTTATTCAGACTACCTGTCTTATGCACTACTGTCAGGATATAGTGACCGTTTTATAAAAATAACTTTTTTTTTTTAATCAAATTCGCTCCATTTTCTAACTTCCCACTGCAGCTCTAATGGACTACAGAACGAACATGGGGCCATTATAAGTACCGTCTTGGACTGAAACACCTTCTCCAGGACAGCATTGGGCTGAGCTTGCCGAGGCACTCCCGCTTGAATCTGAAGTATGTGGGCACAGGGCTTGGCCACTAGCCTGTATACACACAGATGGAGGTAAAAAAAAGTAAGAGAGAGAGGGTGGGGGCAGGGAGGGGGACACAGAGATAGTGAGGTATTAAGACAGACACGCAGACAAGGAGAGAGAAGATAAGTTAAGCACGTTATACAGGCTCTAGGAACAGATGAACCATTAGCTAGGATTGACTTCATTGACTTGAATGTCGAGTTTGCAGTCTGCTCTCAGAGTAATGTTTGACTTGCAGAGGGAGGAGTACAATAGAGCCTATAAGGGACACACAGGCCAGCGTTAAGGAGGAGGAGGAATGTAACACATAGTCTCAACAGAGAGCGTGATGACCTCTGTCATGTGAGCGTATGGGATACAAAGATGGGAGGGCTGCCTCTTACCAAAACACTGATGTGTGTCACAAGATCATCTGAGTTAACCAGTGTTCATGCTCAAACTCCAAGCAATTTATTACAATCTCACAACACCCCACTCATCTGGTTTCCCAAACATGGAAACAGACTGAATGAATAGAAGTACAGACGAGGCTTTGGGCCCTGCCCTTTCATTAGGGATTTTACTCTAAATGAAGCAAGCGCCACATGCACAACCCCTAATTTAGCCTTAAAACTTGTTGACTTTCTGTGCTAGAGACTTTCCTAACCCCCTAACCAGGCTCAGTTTCCACTCACCAAAAAGAAATAGCAGTATGCCATTTCTTCAGGTTTTTTAATCCTAAACTATCCTTTAGACAACGATCCGGCTGAGCAAGGTAAACATGTGTTACAAGCCAGTGGAGTCACTTCATGTGTCATCGCCTCAAAGGAATGCTAACACTGTTAATAAGAGACTAAGGCAACAACAAGGAGAGAATTAGCCTATGATTAACACATCTCACATGGAGAGAGAGGCAGGCAGAAACTAAAGCAAGTCCTATCTCTGAAGAACAATTTGTTTACAGAGGGGTTGTCTAATTTCAAGATTCAAGATGTTTATTGTCACGCCGGTTATACAAGTACAATTGAGTGAAATGCTTTTTTGCTGGGAAGCTCCATTAAAAATAATAAGTTATATTACAATTACAAAAGGAAATACTTTGTACAGGGCATATTAAGAATATATACACACCAGGAAGTATGAATGTACAAATATAAGAAATACTTTGTGTGTTATATTCTATTGCTTTTATTTTCAGCTTGTTTTTATTTTCTAATCGTTAATGTTTTTATGTTTTTATAATTGTTTGCAATGTTCTTGGCTGTTTATGTAAAGCACTTTGAATTGCCCTGTTGCTGAAATGTGCTATACAAATAAAGCTGCCTTGCCTTGCCAAGATTATTGCTTTGAGTTTTGGCAGGTTTTTCCATCCTTCTTTATGAGCAAAGTACTTTTATTAATTTCATAACAACTAACTTTTAATGCTCAGGATTATTGTTTGGAGCCTGCAGCAGCAGGGAGTTGGTTCTCTACTTTCCAGATAGTTTGCGTGCATAAAGAGTGACTCATATATTAATATTATTGCTTCGAGTTTGGGTAGCTTTGTTTTTCCATCCTTCTTTATGAGCAAGGTACTTTTATTAATTTCATAACAACTAACTTTATGCTCAGGATTATTGTTGGAGCCTGCAGCAGCAGGGAGTTGGTTCTCTAGTTTTCCAGATAGTTTTCATTCATAAAGAGTGACTCATATATTAAGATGATTGTTTGGAGTTTCTTAGATTATTGCTTTGAGTTTTGGTAGGTTTTTCCCTTCTTCTTTATGATTGAGGTACTTTTATTTATTTCATAACAACTAACTCTTATGCTCAGGATTATAATTGTTTGTAGCCTGCAGCAGCAGGGAGTTGGTTCTTTTAGTTTCCAGATAGTTTGCATTCATAAAGAGTGACTCACATATTACGATTATTGCTTTGAGTTTGGGTAGCTGTGGTGCTTTGAGTTTGGTATGTTTTTCCCTCCTTCTTTTTGAGCAACCAGTTGCCACATAGGCTTGGAGCTCTCCACTGTGCGCACGCAACCCAAAATGAAGAGCCTCCACCAGAAGATAATTAACAACAACAACAAGAAGCACAAAAATATGTTTTCTTTTACCTTTCAAAGACCAGTCTAAGTAGAAAGACTCCTACAGCCAGAGGTAGAGCATACAGGATGTGTCTCATGCGAGGATACTCCACACCAGGTGGTGGTCGCTCCAGGTCCGCCCATGTAACATTTTCGGGAAGCCAAAATCTCTCACTCCAAATCCAGGCTGAGATAGAGGAAGTCATCAGAAAAACACTCGCGATCCCACAGGATAATAAAGAAAAATACACGGCCGAAAGTTACTGGTCTAACATCTGGTGGTGGCTTTGGGTTTAACTAGCTGGAAAAAGCTTTTTGCAGAGATGCGTCCAGCTCCTCCTGCAACACCAGAGAGAGAGAGAGTAGCACTTCTGGTTTTAGTCCTGGAGGAAACAGTACAGACCGCTAGCTTGACACGTAAGACTGAAAGGAAACACCCACCACTGATTAGGCAACTTCTCAATCATGTTTTCCACCTCAGGGATGAACACACTACTGTTTCAGAGATTCAAGATTCAAGATTCAAGAGTTTTATTTGCCATTTGCACCCTATAAGTACATTGGAATTCTCTATTCATTTATTTTGTTTGTCTTGTTTTTTTAAATCTATTCTTTCTTTTTGTCATTATTATTATTATTATTATTATTATTATTATTATTATTATTGTTAAATGTGTTTTTTGGGGTTTTTTTTTTTAACTCTATTCTTTCTTTTTGTCATTATTATTATTGTTATTTCTTTTCTTGGTTTTGTTTTCTTTTTTGAATGTTGAGGTTGTTTTCTCTAAGTGTACTTGATGGGTTTGTCTGTAAGCTCATCTACTTAAAAGTTGGTTTATAGACTGTGTAATTACAAACAGTGGATTGCATATATGAAAACAGCCTTGAAAAAAATAAAGTATAAAAAAAAAAGTACATTGGAATTCTGAGCAGTTGACAAAGACAGTAATGCATTTTTTTCTTAATAATTTAATTTTAATTCTCACGAAGTTCCACATTCACAAAGTGTAAATTTACCCCAAAAAAGACTTATTTCTTTGTATTTATGAAAGAAATGGAATTATATCTGTCAACATTTATTCCTCACAAAATAAAAAAGCAATGAAAACAATGAATGTATGCAATATCTTCAATGTTTTTAAGTGAAATTATTGTCATTCTCTCACGTGGTCCTTTTTTTTAAAAAAAAAAAAAATATTTTATGTATACTGTCATTTTGAAATAATAAAAAAAGCTAGCTTGACACCTAAGTCTGAAAGGCAAGACCCACCCCACACACTGATTAGGCAACTTTTTAATGATGTTTTCCACCTCAGGGATGAACACACTGTTGCTTCATAGATTCAAGATTCAAGATTCAAGAGTTTTATTTGCCATCGTCATCTATAAGTATATTGGAATTCTGAGCAGTTTACACCGAGTCAGCTTTAAGAAAGGAAAAAAAAGGTAGAAAAAGGCACAAGGTAATTATAGTACAAAATAAGTAACACATTCAACTCAACACAATAAAAAAATAAATTATTAAAATATAAAACCCCCTCAGTGTAGTCAATAAATAAACTAAACTACCCTCTGCATAGGAATGATACCCACCAGAATACAAATATACAGTAAATAAATAAATACTTCAAAAAATGAATACAAAATAAATAAATGCAAAAATAAATAAGTACATTTAAATATTTATAAAATAAATACACAAATAAATAAAAGGGAAAATTAAACAGAAACACAAATAGATAAAAGATTAAATTATTAATTAATTAATGGCTAAATTATTTTTTAATATTTTGCTACATTTAATGACATTTATTTATTTATTTATTTATTTATTTATTTATTAAGTTATTAAGTTATGTTTGGTGTTGGCAGGTTGTTTTGAAGTGAGGTTGTATGAGGTACTTATTGTATTACCTACAGTAGATGGAGTTTGGAGAAACAGACAGGAGTACCAACACAGGAGCAAAGCAATGTACTGCTAACTAAACTACCCTCTGCATAGGAACGATACCCCCAGAATACAAATAAACAGTATATATGCTCCATGACCATGTTAGAAGAAATTGTAACTCTTATAAAAATATTTTAAAAAAGAAATAATGAATATATTTCAGAGAATTACACAGTGGAAGGCAACATATTGCACAGCATTACAGTCCATTCAGTTCAGGTGTACTGTGTGTCAGTAATGGTATGGTGGTGAGGTGTGGGGTATTTGTGTCCCTCTTTAACGTCCTTTGCCACCAGTCTTATTGTAGCTGGGAAGAAGAAGCTGTCGTGAAAGCAGAGGTGCTCTGTGAGTGGAGATGCTCTCTGGCCTGTGTTGCCTCAGGTTGTGTCCTGATTCCCTCTACCTGAACAGAGAGTGAGCTGGGTGGTGTCTGTCCCTCAGGATGCTCTCATAGGTTGTAGGCTTTGATACTGCCTCTTCAACATGTGCCTTGAAACAGTTTCTCAGATTTTGCACTGTACTATAGAAATATTATATTTGGTTGTTATGGTTACAGTGACAAAGACAGTAGTGCATTTGTTCTTATTAATTTAATTTTAATTCTGTGCCTTGAAACACTCCATAGAATAGGCAAAGCACCCAACTGGACTATGCACGCACTGTAATGAAGCAGAAACTGTCAAGCATGTTCTTATAGAGTGCAACAAATATGTAAAAAAAAAAAAAGAAAGAAGGGAATTGCTATCAGGAGTAGATTTATTTATATATTTAAAAAGGATCCCCATAAGCTGATACCAATGGCACCAGCTAGTCTTCCTGGGGTCCGAAATCAAGTACATTACATTTATCACAAACATACTATATACAACATCATATTTGTGTTACACTAATAACATTAAAATTTTCCAAACATATATAAATTTCACATTCATACACATCTTCCACAACCATTTAGCCTGAAGGCCCATCATCAGGGAAAAGGAACAACAGAAAAACCATACATGACCAACACTGGACTATGGATCAGCTGCTTAAGTAATGTATTCTTAGATGGTATTTGAATGAGGATTTGTTAGAGGTTTGACGGATGTAAAGAGGGAAGCTATTCCAATGATTGATGGAAATATTACAATGGGGAATCTGCTAGGAAAGACATCTAAGAAAGTACACAATCTTCTAATTAATTACTTAAGGGCAACAGGAATAATGGAGATAATTTAATTATTATTATTATTATTATTATTATTATTATTATTATTATTTATTATAATATATATAAAAAATATTTTATTATTATTATTATTGTTATTATTATTATTATTATTATTATTTATTATAATATATATATAAAAATATTTTATTATTATTATTATTATTGTTATTATTATTATTATTATTTATTATAATATATATATTAAAAATATTTTATTATTATTATTATTATTATTATTATTATTTTATTATCCACACTCCAGTCCAGTAGGTGGAAGTAATGCACCTATAAGCTGGTTTGCCAACCGCCAATAAACACCAAAGAAGAAGAAGAAGAAAGAATGAACATGTGCCTTAAAAGTAGGACTGTGTTAACACTAAGAAAACCATATTTTTGGAGTTGTTTGTTGGTAAGTTATAACAGTTGAAATATATGTTTTTAATGTGTTTAGACACATTTAAACCTGTAACTTGATATTATTAAGGATATATCAGGTGACAATCAAAACAACAAACATTAACTTAGTTAGCTACATCCAGGTAATGTTTTGTAAAGTTAGTAGGCTACTGTTAGCTCAGTGAAAAGTCCCACTTTACAGTAACACTTCTGACAATAACCTGATATTTTCAGGTGGAATTTCATAAATTCATTCATTCTCACTGTATTATCATTTTCCACTTGTGCAGTTTTGTTAATAGTCTGTTTATTGTCAATACTATACTTCTCCTTTTTTATACTTCCTTCCTTTTTTATACTTCCTTCCTTTTTTATACTTCCTTCCTCCATTTAAATGGTTCATAATTTGTTACACTTTGTTTAGCTCTTTTTTTTTACTCTTTTAGCTGATGCATCTTGTTTTTTGCACTATCCCCTTTGCTGCTGGACACTGCACATTTCCCCACTGCAGTACTAATAAAGGAATATCTTATCTTATCTTATCTAATTTAAGATTAAAACGCTAAACTAGTTGACTTAAGGTTAGTTTACAGTATGGAACATGCCAGTTAAACATCTTTAAAGTCATTATCTAGTTGAGTATACTATTCGCTGAAGTTAACTTTCTTTAGTGTGGGTAAACTCTGATTTTCAGTAGATGACCATCCCAAAAAGACCATTTAATTCCCTTCCCTCCAAAATAGATGTCCACAGCCAGCCATATAGACATACATAAATATACACCCAGTTTATAAGGTTCACCTAGCTACAACTAATGCAGTTTAATCCAAGAGCCCTGCAATAAATCCTGCTTTTTATGAAGGCTATAATCCTCCAGTTATCATACAGTTCAATCTCTCTAAAACAGTTTAATAAAACATTATAACCTTCATGGGGGCAGCATTAATCATTGTGTTAGACTGCATTAGTTTTAGCAAGGTGTACTTGAGTGTAGATCTACCTTACTTCCATTTAAGACAACTACTAGGTGCCCTTTGATAGGGAATATGCATCATCATCAAGACCGATTTGATGACAAGCTGATTTTTATTGCATTTGGTATGAGTCCAGGGTGTTATTAAATGTGGTAAAAGCATATAGGACATCCTTGGAATAGTGGATCTTGAACTGTGTGATCAGTGGGCAGTAGTTGTGCAACTTTAAAATGGGCTACTATTTTAGTCAAAGTTTTGCTGCAGACTTTTATGTTAGTAAAGTTCTTTAATCTTTCAGCTATAAAACCGGTTTATGTGGGTTTACCCTTCACTTGTCTGTGTCGAGGACTCTGCATGCTCTTTTAGAGCCTTTATCACCTATCAGTTATTTAGGGTTTTCTAAGGTAAAATAACACCCTTCTGGGATGCCAAGATAAAGTTTGTAAAGATTATAAATTCACTCAGAATAAAGTAGAAGGTTGGAACAGTTGACTATTGACTGACAATGTGTCAATGATTTGCAACTTTATATCATCATAAACCTTTACTTGATTACTTGCTTGCCCAACCAACCAAGGTTGAGATCTCTCGCTGAAATATGACCTCACAGAAAAATCAAACTCATGAAGAGTCTTCTCCCTGGTGGTGGTTGTTGTTGTTTTTTTTTTTTTTATTAAATTCATAGGATCTTACATTTCACTCAGTGAGTCCTAAGATAACCCCTTATGCCTAGGTTTCTAAAGGTAAAATAACCATTGCCATATCCAACAATTGATTATCTCCTTAAATGTATTATCGTGTAGCTTCAAGCAGACTGTGAGGGTAGGCAGTTAGTGTTGTGGACTTTTAATGTACCATCAGCTGTTATTTTGACTTTTGCAGCTAGCTGGGTAACCGTCTCCTCTTACCACTGAATGGTTTGCCCTTTTTGAGTATAGGGTGCAGCTTTCTATTATCAAACATTAACTGAGCCGGAATAACAATCGACACAAGAGCTGTTCGCACTTGCACCATTGAGCCTGTGGCATTAATATAACGATGATGATGCATAATATCACCATTTACGATATGGAATTCTACAGCTTTAAATAAGAGGGGGAACTGAAGTTAGGCTACGAGAAATGTAGAAGAAGATCCACACACTGTCGCTCCCTTTAAGTGCAATTAATTGGCACATCGTAGTTTTAGTGAATCTGAGCCTTAATGAGTCTGAGTCCTAAATTCTGAAGAAGAGCATTTGGTTGAAACATTGTTGTTGTTGCCGTCATCTACTGATCCATTACCGGCCTATTACGGTTTTGGATGTGTGCCACCACTTTACATTGTTTATCTGAAGTTAGGCTACTCCAGTAAATCTGTTTTTTTTAAAGTAAGTATGCTTGTGTATGATGTGTAAGTTAAAAAATCTAAAATGAGCTAATGTGAATGTCCTCTTAACCATGCCACCCCCCACACCCCCCTTTTTTTTTAAAACCTGCATCCCAACCTTTATGTCTGTGTGACGTCATACATTATTCAAGGAATTGTTGATGTGACAGGATAAGTGATGAAAGCTTTTGACCAGAGAGGGAAACATGTAGAAAGCATATTTAAATATCATGCTTTTTCAATTTAGGCCACTGCTTCCTGTCATTATCTTGATTTCACCTCAGCCTCACAAACATTTCAAAGCATCCTGAAGAGGCTTACTGAGGTATTTTATAGCCCAATATAATACAAATTAGCTAAACAATACACACAGTCTGTCCCTTTTGTTAGTCACTGCACGACTTCATCCCTCAGGATGACATGTAGATCTAACCCTAAAGGCCAATAATCCATGAATTTGAAGTGGCTGCAGTCCAGCACATACAGGACATACACTGTCACACTATTCTGTGTCATCCTGTAGATTTTTGCATCAGTACCATACTGGTCAGAGAGCAGCTCGGCTCCCTGAACAAAACCTCTCTGTGTCAGTATGCAGCTGCAGCTTCCGACATGCCATACTAGGATGCATGACCTAGTGTGGAGGGGCTGCAAGACTTCAGCCACAAAATAGGGGGTCGTGTTTTTAATGACATTCATCTAACTTACCTCTAGCGTAGCTTTGTAACCACCCTTTGTTCACTTGTTTTTAACCATTTCTTTGTCTTCACTGGCGTCAGTCCAACAGTAGCAGCAGGGAGGTCGGGTACAAAGTGTCTATCATCCCCTCGGTGTCCCTCCCCCCCTCCTCACTGCTTGGACTGGTCCATTTCGCATCTGAAAAAATCTGATAGTTGGAGAAGAGTTCTTCATGCCAGGGACTGCTGTAGCCTCAGCACATTGAGTACTGTAGCTGCTGGATCACATAAGGTAATATTTCCTAACACAAGTTTTATTCTTAATCTTTTATTTGTATGTTTTCTGTGACCTAATCCTCAAAGGAAGATTTCTCAGCACTGATGCAGCTGCCTCTTTCAAAAGTACTTCATAGATGAGCATGCATTTTTGTGTTTACCTTTCAAAAATACTCAAATCCTGAACCCATAACAACATGATTTAGTTAAGATTATTTATGTATGATGTATTCTATTTGTCAACATGAACTCTTGATTTTAGTGAAATATATCTTATTTGATTGTTGACATGATATGTAGTTATACTTTTTCTTTACAGATAAGCAAATGGATGACAAAGAGCTGAGTGATCCCCTGAATAACCTATCGCTCATTAAAGGTAACCCAGCTGTGTTCTTTTGTGAATGACTCAGCTTTCTCAAATGTCTCTTACCTGACAGCATTTCTTACTAACCGACGATGTGAAGGGAGAAAAAAAAAAAAAAAAGCATGAGTCACAGTTAGGAGGAGTGTCTGTGCCTATAACATCAGTTGGTTGAGCTCACAGTGCTCTAGATGGCCTTGTTTTGGAGGCTAATTTCTCTAGTGTCAACAGCTTATTAGAAGATGGAGGCTCTTTCCACAGAGGGCACATTAACTCACTGTGTGTTTAGTGCCATTTAGGGCGACTTATTCAAAGCAGTGATGGAGAGAACATACAAATCAACAGGGACCTTCATGAGAAAATGTGCGTGCATATTAGTGAGCGAATCAATTCTGCACGACGAATGAATTTGTAATGCCACGCTGCACAGTATATAAGCAGCACAAAGCAAACTGTGTCCTCACGACAACAGCATCTCAGTCTTTTCAAAAAATAATAAGGGTATTTCTCAGTTTGAGTCACATACAGAGTGTTTTGTAGCTGTACACTGATGTCACTCCTTGCAGTTTGATCAGTAGTTTTTAGAGAGACCCGCTGAACACTGTAGACTTTCAGTGCGAGCGGTGCTAACCCTCCGATTCAGTTTAAGGAACGCTGTCACATTCATTGGGAAGGAAACTGACGGCGGGGGAAAGATAGACCATGATGGCTTTAGCCTTCAGCACTTGAGCTAAAAAAAGACCATCTCCTGCATTTTTTTCCCCCGTCGTCACTTGAGGCAGCGTGATGCTCAATATCCCCCAACTAGTCAGAGAGGTATTTTTACACGCAGGCTAATCCCATTATTACTTTGTCAGGTGTCACTCTGTGACACTGCGACATTATAATGTTACTAAAGATAACACGTTGGATGCCCTCATCTGAAATGCTCTCCTCATCTCGTGCTCTCCAGACGACATTCATCCTTCACACTAACCCCACGTACAGGAAGCCCACTCACATTCTGACGCTCACTCATACATATGCATGCATGAGGGAACACACAACCTCACACACACATACACACATGCCGGACAGAGCCTTGCCCGCCCATCCTTTGTCTGGCACGCAGCAGGGTGGTCATGTGCCTGTGTCAGAGGGTGCCACCAGCCTCCAGCCGTTCGCTTCATACCCTTTCATTTTAGGGGCATTTATCAATGCCATCTGGTTACACTACTAACGTGCATACTTGTACAGTACAAATATGCAGCCCCGTGTGCCAGACACAATGAAATCACAGTTTTCACGACAAATGCAGCATTTCGCGGCCCGCCTCAGTCCACTAATGTGTCCATTTATGGTGCACATGCTTGACCTGTTTTGACTCTTGTTTTCCTCTCTGCCAAATGTTCAGTCTGAGATGAGGTCATCTCTTTTCCTAGCTGCCATGGTAGATTAGGGGATCAAGATATGCACTGGGAATTGCAAAGCCCAAGTATTTGTGGAGCTTGTTTTCACCTCCAGGAAACACAACAGACCCTTGACAACGTTGGCTAGTCTGTTCCCTTTGTGTATTGTTTACAGTAACATACTGTTAACAAGCGCTGTAGACGTGCCAGAGAACCGTTTTTTGTCGGGTTAATGGACAATTTGGATTGAAAGCTTGGATAAAAAAAATGCAGATAATGCAGTTGGGTCTATTTCTGGGTTAGCAATTAGTTTATGTAATAGTCCTATTTTAATGTCATGGGAAATCACCTAGTATGTCAGCCCTGGTTAAATATTTGGGACTGTAGCAGAATTAATTCGGTGCAACTTCTGAGTTATCCTTCTATTTTTATAGTAGTGAATTGCCGTCATTACTGCTTTATGTATCATCATGGTTACTTCCTAATGTCTCTGTATGCACTCCAGTGACTCATACAGCTAGATCCTCTCATGTTAGGAGAAAGGAACTTGTAATCAGGGTAATAATTTCTGTTCTGTATTTCATGATCAGATGACTTGACCAGGTCAAATATGGGGTCCTCTGGCGACTCAGAGAAAATGATCCAGCGCCTGAATGATGAACTTCGAGAAGCCCAGGAGCTTGCTAATACCGAGAAACACAAATGCATGGAGCTACAAGGTAAAAATACAAATCTTTGATGTTAAATACTCACCATTTTGTTCACTTGATACTGTGCACACACACAGACAGACAGACAATGCATGAAGTAAACACAATCATCTTTTGTAGGTCTCCTGCAGGATGAGAGAAAAGAAAATAAGAAGCAAGCTGATGAATCTGCAAAACAGATAAAACATCTTCAAGGTACTTCTTTGTGTTTGTGGATAGGAACAGTTTGTCCATCCTACTAAAAATGTCAACATTACTAATTTAAACACCGACCGTGGTTCGAACAGGCCAAATGAGGCAGCTCCAAGATGAAACGGGCCTTCTCAGAGAGCAGATAGACGCCTCCTCCGGTTCACACGACGAGCTACAGAGCGCACGTGACGAGGTGAAGGCGCTGAAACGTGCACTGGAGGCGGCCACTGCTGAGCGGGACCGTGACGTCGCCGGTATCCAGTCAAACCTGGCAACCGTCTCGAAGGATCTGGACAAATGGCGTCAGACCGCCAACAAATACGAGTGTGAGATTGACAACCTGCAGCGTGACCTTCAACAACAGAGCAAGCAGTGGCAGAAAACTGCAGAAATACAAGGTAACACATGGTGTTAATACACATAATGACACAAAATTGTTCCAAGCATTAAGAGACTTTAAATGTACACTAGTTCGTCCAAGTGCACAGAAAAATCTTTTTGCTATGAATTCTAACTTAATCTGTTTAGATTAAGTAAAGGGCATCTGCTATTTTCACAGCCAGTGAGCTGCAGTCCATGCAGGCGGAGTGTAATGGCCTTCAGAAGGAGTGTTCTGTCCTGCGTTCTGAAAAACAAGACACCGTGAATAAGCACCAGAAGGAAAAGAACAGTCTGCAGACGGAGTTTGCTTCTCTCAGGGCTGAGAAGGATGACCTCCTCAAGACTCACCAGAAAGACAAGGGCAACATGCAGAGCGAATGTGCAGCTCTGCGCTCCGAGAAAGAGGCACTACTGCAGAGACAACAGCAGCTGGAGAAGGACCTTGCAAGGTCAGTACATCGAGCTACATCACCAGGAGCTCAGCTTCACCCCCCCACCTTTGAGCTCCCTCTGTCTCGTTTGCTTGACTCTGCTCTGACATGTGTTGCTACACGGTTTACCACACGCTTCCCTTCGTGTGATCCTTCACCTATTGAACTCAGTGTTGTTTTGCTTCTGATAGCTCGCGTGCCCAGAATGCTGAGCAGAGCAACAGCCTCAAAGCCCTGGAGAGATCCCAGCAGGAGTTGGAGAAGAGACTGGCAGCCCTGCAGCTCCAGCACCAGCAGGATAGCACCAAGCTGCAGACTCAACTGGATGAAGCAGACAGCCACAGCAAGGCTCTGCAGAGAGAGGTACGTTCACAACACTAAAGCCAGTATATCAACCAAAGTGTCAAGCATCTCAGAGCCACTCCTAGGAATTAACTCTACCCTCAAACCTGACAGTTACACCTCGTCTACACTGGTTGCCATTCAGTAACTTTTCAATCCTGTGACTGATTTCACAGATATAGTTCCATTATAACCAGTGCAGCTGTCTACATTGGCTGCACTGGTTACTGGCCAGAGTGTCCAAAGGCCTCAAGTCTTATTTTTTTTCCACTTACAGTATACACACAAGTGAATGATTGTGTATTGATCTGTGAGATATGTCAAAACAGTCCTGAGAGGACAGCAAAACACCGTGGCAGAACGGATGCAGTGTAGAAACTGCTGTTTGACATGCTGCTTCACACTGCCAATGTTTACTAGGCGTTACAGTATTTATGAAACCTCCCACATGCACACTGAACAAGAGGTACAAGGTCTCTCCATTTAGAGCAAATAAAATCACAGGCCTTGTTCAGACCTGGCATTAACCTGCATCCTGGATGAGCCGATCACAAGTGGACAGCTCTAATCCGTCAGTTCACACCTGGTATCAGAATGCGTCTCGAGTGAACGCTTGTGATCGGATCTCACTTCACTTCTCACTACATTTTAATCAACATGAAACTATAAGGTTATTGTCTACCGATAGTCCCTGGGGACCTCTGTACATCTGACACCGCCGCCGTTGCCCGCACAAAGCTTCAGAAAGTGAGCAGGCGAAACGGGAACACCGGAACAAAAACACAGACATATCACTGACAAGCTATGAAGCTATATAACTATATATTAAACTATTTTGTTGAGTTGCCTCTTGATGCAGTGTAGGCTATATGTCTAGGGCTTATATTGTGAAAGGTCAAAACTAGTGAAGCTATTATGGGCTGCTGTTGACAATGTGGGAGTTATAAAGTGTTTGGCATTATTGTATTACCTTCATAAATTAGCTAGAGGTACAATGAAACCCTCAGCTACACAAGCTGTTGTGGATCACCTCTCTCGGTGAGTAACACACACACACACACACACACACACACACACACACACACACACACACACACACACACATCATTTGAATAGGTGGCCCTTCAATGTGACCAAGGACACATTTGCGTACACACTGCTAAAATAATGTGGCCATTTGCGGCCCAGACCAACCTCTGAATGTGGTCTGAGCGATAGGATCTCATTGCGTCCTCAATGCGTCTTCTGTGCATTCACAACTGTATCGGATCACCCAGGATGCATGTTAATTGCAGGTCTAAACAGGGCCACACATAACCATAAAATGAAATTAAACACAACACCAAGGATCAAGTATGTATAACTAGTATGTTTTGATACTACGACATCTCTCCATTAAGAGTTCATCACCCTTTATGTTTGTAGTAAATGATTTTATGTGAGCGTGACACTAAACAAATCCAAATGTGCAGAGTAAAGGAGCTAGAACATATGGGTGACTTTTCTTGATTAAAAAGTGATAAAAGGGGTTTACTCCAATGCCTAGAAGTAGGACCAAACGGGACCATGTGCAACTCCATTTAGGATTGATTTTCTACTTTGACACACTTGATAATTACAGGCCCTGATCCTTTATCCGTCCATCTGGGCCGTTGGCTGCTATTTAACTTGGCATGTAGTTAAATAGATAGATAGATGGATAGATAGATAGATAGATAGATAGATAGTAACTTTCCAGCATCACAGTTCCATAGTGCAAACATATTAGTAAAAATGTAATATCAAATGTTGCTTTTGTAATTTATTAGCCACTATGCATACTTATGATATTGTAGCCTAGCTCACTCAGGACATTGGGATGTGTTGTGATACATTTACAGTAAGACAGGCAGCAGCTCTCTGTTGTCAATCTAATCCAAATGTTTTGTTTTATTTGCTCTGTTCATCACCGACTGTGTTTAACACTTGGAGAGTAGGATGATTTTTGTAGGTTGAAAAGAGCTTTCTCTCCTATGCTTAACCGTAGGACCAAGTATGTGTCCCTGAGAATCTTGCCCGGTTAGGACGGATCTTTTACTTTGAGACAACGGATAAATACAGGCCCTGAATGCATCACCTACTGCGGTTTCCAGTGATGGAGTTACCCAGCCCAGGACACAGAGTTTCTTTCTTAAAAACAAAAGATTGTGAAATGTAGCGCTTCCTCCCGGCCAAACAGCCCACAGGTTTGCTTGTGTTGGCAGTGGCACATGCTGTATACTCCCAGTCAGGTTTAGCAGGCTGGATGGGAATGGATTAACTACTACTGTGACTCTCAGACAGGAGGGGCACTGTTGAATAGCAGAAAGCAAAGATGAAGTCATCCTTAACCGCAAAGTCATTCATACCAATGTGGTGTGGCTCACTCAGTCACTGAATGAAAGTGGAGCCGGAGTGCTCTCGCAGCGCCCTTTGCCTGTAGTAAAGCCCCATTAGAGAACAAAGCATGTGAGAAACTGTCACCACCCTGAATCAATCACCGATACTCACATCAGCGACCTTCGACCCCAGCATGCCCCCGTTGTTAGCCAAATGTACCCTGAACATACATTTAAGTAAAAGTAATTTGTCTTGTGATTTAAGTAAAAATAATAATTTGCTCTATGCAGTATGAGGAGGCAAAGACGGAGCTGTCAGACCTAAAGGAAAAGTATGAGAAGACCGAGCAGGAAAAACAGTCGCTTAAAGATGAGTTTGAGGAGTGCAAAGCCAACATGAAGGAATTGCAGGACAAAGGGACAAAGGTGAGTGCTGGTCCATCATACACTAAACAAAATCACATAGAATTGTATGAAAAATAATTGCAATTAAGTTTAAAAACAGCACCATAGCTTTGCATAAGAAGCAAACCTCTTCAGTTGTTTTTAAAAGCATGAGCTTTGCTTCAGATTTTTCAACAACAGTGCACTGGACATCTGTTTTATTGTTGTGAAATATCTCCAGGCATAAGAAGTGAATCTTTTATAAGATTCACAATATGTTTTTTTTATTATCTCAGCAGCACACCTGCTCCCCTCTTAATCATCCACTGTCTTTTTACCGTTGCTTTTACACATTGACAGCCGTGTGTGACTTTGAGATTTGTGTAAACACCAATTACAAGCAGACTACTGACTGAGGGGTTTATTAATAAAGCTACGCCCAACTAAAAGTATGTCCTGTTGCAGTTGATTACTGTAATATCCCTTCCCTTCTGTAGACGTCCCTATTGCTGCCTGTTCAAGCCATAGTCATCGGCCTTATCCTGGCTTTGCTGTATTGGTGCTTCGGCGCATTGTGGTAGTAAGGTACACATTACTCCTGTCAACTCGGCCTACATCTCTCATTCTCATCAGTGTCTTTTAGACTGTTGCATGACTTAATCAGCTTTTCCTCATTTCCCAGAATGCCTTTCCTCGGGGGAAACTCCAAAAAAAAAATTGACATCTCAGAGACTCTAACCTCTCTAATCATGCAGTTCCAACATCTGACATCTGTTTGTCTTGTCTGGATGGCTAATGCTTAACAACTGTTTCTCTCAGTTGGCTTGGATGATGGGCTTATCTTTATCTGAAAGAGCTGTTTTTAAACTCGCCTTCTCTGTGCATTGCATTGGTTTCTATGGCAAGCTCCTTCTGTCAAAGCTTTAGCGATCCCGTGATGATGATGATGATGATGATGATGATGATGATGATCGGCGGTTTCATGTGGTGATGATGCTCATGTTTCCATTTCTGTGTCGCCGCTTGTTTCAGAAACTGTGGATGATCTGGGGGCCTGTGGCTGCTGTGGCTCTAACAGCTGTGACTGCTGCTGTGCTCTTCAGGACCTGAGGGCAACGTGCACACACACACACACACACACACACACACACACACACACACACACACACACACACACACACACACACACACACACACAGACACACACACACACACACACAAGTGGATCTATATTTGTCATCCGATTCTCTCTGCACTGAAACTGTAAAACTTGCCCCCTTATTATCATATCTGCACTATTAATTAGGAGGGCTCATCCTTAACACTGTTTAATATTTAAGATGCTCTATTTTAGATGAGACGTTAATAAAAGATTGTCGGTTTTGTGTGCAAATGAATAAGTTTGTTTGTATGCCTACTATTATTATTTGAAGGGAATCTAGTTGGGTCGTTTGTTTACTATCATGACTTATACTGTAGGATTATCCATTAATGAATGTAAAAGATACGCTACACACTTAATTAGTTCTAAATATATATGATGATATTTTAGATGGAGCACCTGGAGTTTGAACGTCCCTAAATGTAACACATCTCTGTAACTGTCAGAATAATAAATATTGTCACAATAATGCATCCCCGAATTGACTGCATGATGACTGCCCTAGATACATAACAATACATCAGTTCATGGTTGTGGTGGGCACTGCTAAGATATCTCTTTTAGAGAGAGAGAGAGACATTTTTAGGACATTTTGGACACTTGAGAGCAAACTTTGGGAAGGTATTTGAGCAGAGAGCAGTTTATTTCTGTTTAGCGTTATTAATATTTCCAAAAACAGAAGTGCTACTTGCAGTTTGGTCAAGATAAGCGATGGACAGTCATACAAACACACACACACAGACAGACAGAGAATACTTCCTTTTTATAGTTAGATGATGCTGCTACAGTGCTACCTATTGGCCAAATGGCACCAAATTTGTCATGGTCACTCAGACATCATATCTACACATGTCCACCAAATGTTGTCGCAATAGCACAAACCGTTCAAGAGATATGATGTTTTTTGTAATATAGGCCCTGCGCACAGCATTTGAGTTTAGTTTGAGGGCCAGCTACAGCAAAACTGTATGAAACATCAAAAATCCACAAAAATGACAACTTCTGGCTTGGTCCAGAGATGATCTGTACCAAATTTGGTGACGATTGCTCGAAATTTGTAGGAGGAGTAGCAAAAAATCAAAATGGTGGAAAATCCTTCTAGACAAAAATGGGAGTGGCTTATATAGATAGATTCATCTGGACCCAAAGAAAAAAATATTTTTGTTTCTGAGACTTACGGTTTAAAGTTACAGGTCAAAACGTAAAGTTCATTGTTATAGCGCCACCATCTGGTCAAATTGCACCACATTCAACACTGCACTCCCTTAGGTCCCCAGCAATACACCCACCAAGTCTGAAGTAGATCGGATGAACGGTTCTTGAGATATGTAAAGGACATACAGATATTCCTTGCTTCATAGTTCGATCTAGTTCAGGGTTGTAAGTTCTCCAACTCTCGTGTGACTGTTTGCTTCTGCTTTCCAATTTAAGATACAGTTGTTTCCATAGACACAGACTACTGTTCATCATTTTATCAGCCACTCAGTTTCAGTATTATACAGCATTTTTGTGCCAATAAAAACACAGTACGAGGTTAAGTTAGGCCCAACAGACATTTTATCTATAATAGCAATCAACCACTAGACTGTTTAGTCAGTATTACACAACATAACACAACACGATATTATTTAAATGCATGCTATTTAGTATATTGTATCCCATCTTACCAGTATCCACCACAAGAAACTGGTGTAAACTTGAAAGGTCATGTTTTTGAAACTTAATCTAAACTTGTAAATAAGCCCAAACCTAAATTTGTTCATTCATTCAGAGTTTTCTCATGGTTATATGTTTGCATGCATTATATGATTTTGTGGAAAATCTCAAATTCTATCAATGAATATATATCTGTTAATCTGATAGTTTGTTCAGTTCCCTGTAAATAAGTACAAAATCTATGTATTTTGTTAAGAGATGGAAAGATATAGTTTCTTGGGTTTATGAATAACTGCTCTAAAATGTAAGATTGACCTCAATTAAAGATCTTAACCTCATAATTGCACCTTTATGGTCATTATAAGCCGGGCAGTCGCTGAAGCCACCAAGTGTTATGGAGATGAGGTCAGACATGCTGCTACTGTAGGTTTTATTTCTTCTGATCTCCATCCTGCTGAGCTCATTGCAGCTTTGTAGAGGAACACTGGGTGCATACATACAGTACATCTGAGGTAAGCTGTTCTTGTGTGTATAGTCGTTTCATATTACAGTAAGGGAGATATATTTTTGCTTCTTCGCTTCAGCAAAATAATTTGTTAGGGTTAGATCTCATATTTCCTGTTTTGCACCCTTCTGATAGCGTCCTGTATTGCAGATGGCATTTAAAGAACCTGGCTGATGCTGACAGCAGGGAGTGTTTTCCTCGGAGAGAGGTTTTCTCAGGTGAGTGAGTGGAAAAAGACTGAGCATACCAACAGCATACACAGTGGTACAATGACGACATGCAATGTGTGGACAGACTCACTAGTGACCTGCAGTTTGACCTGTATGACAGAAAGATGTCCCTCTGGAGGTGCTGCCAGGAGATAAAACACATCTCTCACAGATGAGACCAGACTTGATGGAGCAACATGTGAGTCAAAGATGTAATGTAAAGACGTGCAGCCATCTGCGCCTGAAAAATACCCCAAAATCTACATACGCCTTGTCATGGTCTCAGGATTCAGCCAGTCTTGGTATACAGCAAAATTTATTTATTTCACTCCAATGACCGGCTCGCTGTACATTATCCCTTCAATATCAGCTAAGTATGCAACAAAAGTGTGACAAAATAGGGAAAACAATGTAAACAAAGGTACAAATAATAATAATAATAATAACACACAGATGATAATGACAGTAGTAACAATCCACTAAACCAACAGCAGCAAAACTATAACTTAATTAAATACTAGTTTTGATAATAATAAACATATCACACAAAAACGGTTAAATAAGGCGAGACTTACAATAAAATAAATAAAATAATGATAATGAAGAAATAAAATAAAATAAGAAATTTGAAGAAAGGGATTATGTACTAATTTCTCCAGGTTGGCAGACAGTTTATATAAAAGTCAGTTTAGTCATGAGCGGTACTCCTCAGCTTTGAATACAGCTGTATAACGTCTTCTTTGAATCTGAAAGGAGATTTCCAAAGTTTTAAAAAAAAAAAAAATACCCCTGATGATGGCATAGTGATGTCATCAGGGTTATATCGGCCTGGGCTTAAGGCCTTGTCCAGACCGACTGAGTGGTTATTTGAATGGAGCCGGTCCGTCTGCGCAGCGGGGTGAAGGCAGGGGAGAAACAACAATGTGTTTGGCCAATCAAATACATGCATGAGCACATTCCTAGCAGATTACTGTGTATTTGTACTGTTTAACTCCGTCAATGCAACAGAAGATAAAATAGTTTCTGTGTCTCTGAGTATCACAAGGGGTTCTGCAGTGTTTTGGCTTCTGATAAACCTTTCAAGACTTTAATCTGTTACTCCAACTGGACTTCCTGGATCATGTTCCTAACATTTTTCCTTAAAGGACCCTTTTTCTGTCTTTGAGTAAACTGACGGCCCCTGACTAAGTGACATATTTTATGGTTATTTCATATTATATTCAATGCATGATAATAACAATACATAACAACTGATAAACTGTACAATTAACCCAAATAATGAACACAATACCTACAGGAAGTTTTGTAAAACGAGCGATGAATTTTCAGCAGATTCCTTGAATATTGCATCAAAGATGAGTTTTCCTGTTATTTATATGGACTTTTAATACAATTCTCTGTCTGTATTAAGTATTTCTTTGGGGTTTTGACAATCATACATCCTTAATAGGCCTCTTTTTTGACAAATTCAGTGTCTGGTCATTGTTCCATCAGTTCTTTGGTTGTTTTAACTGCATACCTTTCTAATGCAGGACGAGGCTGTTTAGCAGAGAGGGAAGGCTCTGTGAATACAACTTACAACTTTATGTATTTGTAACATAATATCACACAAGTTTTGATAATGTGGGTTAATGTGACTACTGACTGTGGTGGCCGTCACTACTGCTGGAAGATTACAGAGTGAAGCCCTCAGTGCAGTTACGCCCTTTGAGCAGTCAGACCACAATGATGGTAAGTCTGTGGAAGAGGATGTAGTATATTTCTTAACAGGATGGCAAGCTCAAATTTCGCAACATCCATGCGGTCATATGTCCAGAGGAAATAACTGACTGCATGTGTTTGCATCCTCCATTATGACGCATCTAATCCTCATTTTTAGTTTTTTGCTACTGTGGCTCCGTCATTTCTGTTCAGCAGGCTTTGCTGTGTCAAGGGTCCCTCTCAGGACACAATGTGACGTGACTAAGATGATGCGTCTAATGTGACGTGAGGCTCCGACAACCTGGGGAACACACTGTGTATGTGACATGTGAGCAGAATGAGGACAGCCTCTTCGTCCTATATAAACCCCAAATATGAGAATCATTCCCACGCAAGGCGAGCCTCTCTGCAGAGAGTTGCTGTGTCCATTTGTTCTGCTCTAGTTTGTATGTAGGTCATCTGTAGTGGACCAGAGATGCAGCATAATGGCAGCTGCACATTGCATTAGATGGTATTTTTTACTGTGTAGTCTTGGACTTCATTTAGCTTTAATTTACATTGATACTGATTCATGCTGAAGTCCTTTTTACACAGGATGAAAATATTGAGAATTATGCATGTAGCTGAATCCTTCCATATAAACATTTTCCCCCTTATTCTGGAAATCTAATTTATTATCTGTTCACAGTTGTGATACACAACATGTTTGTATGTATCTGCATGTATCTAAATGACTCCATTTTAAGCCACTTTAATACAATGACATCCGGGGATCTATCGCCTCTGGAGGGCAGTATATGTTCAAGGTTCATCAGTTCTGTTTCTTCCCTTCAGTCAAAGAAACCTCAAAGTACCAGTGAAGAAGGTGTGAGACTGAAATCTGTAGTCCACAGTTGGATCAGACTTTCTGTATCTAAACCCTTCAAAGCTTCACTGTCATCTGAAGCAGAGCTGATGACGCCTCACACACTGTGGATGTCGTGACACCCAGTGGTCTGTGCTCAGAGCTTCACTACTGACTGCAAACAGGGGGCACTCCCCAGTCTGCCTCCATCATGACACCCTGTGGTACGTTTTGGACCTGAAGCTTGAGCTTGAACTCAGATGTGGGTGCCTCAATCAAACTAACAGTAGAGATGGGAAACACATCCAGTGACTTACTGAGGCTCCTTTGGTTGGAGGGTGCTCAAAGTCAGACTGTGAAACATGGTCCACGTGATGTCCACCAAGTGTGATTTGGAATATTTTTTCAGATGCTTTTTGTCCAAGGCGACATACAAATGAGGTATGTTTACCTTTAATGGTATCATTATTTTTTTTTGTCTCTATATTTTAAGTCCTGCCCATCAGTGATGACAATATAGACGTTTCTAGAGCATTGCCAACACGTTCTCATCCCAACTCGTCACATACCGTCGCTTTGTCACGCCCTTTGCTGTCACTTTAGGTTTAGGCAATAAAACCACTATAGTTAGGTTTAGGAAAGAACTACATAGTTGGGCTTAAAACTACTATGTTTGTACAGTGAAAATAACACTGAATGTTGTGAACATGAACAAACGGATGATTGTAACGTGACGCACGGGACCAAACAGCGGTCTCCTGGAGGAAAGCCTTGAGTTTGTGTTGGACCCATCCACCTCCCCTCCAGCATGCCCGTTGTGTGTTTTCCCGAAAAATGAGCTCCTATTTCTTTTGACATCACACATTTACATTAATATTCAGAACTCCAAACTGAACAAATCATAATTTGCTCTGTTAGCATCTAACATCAATCACTGACAAGTAAAACCTGATACTAATAAGGGCTGCAACTAACGATTATTTTCATTGTCGATTAATTTGTTGAATATTTTCTTGATTAATTGATTAGTTGTTTGGTCTATAAAATGTCAGAAAAAGGCAAAAAGATATTCAGTTTACTGTCAAAGAGGAGTAAAGAAACCACAAACTATTCACATTTAAAAAGCTGGAATCAGAGAATTCGAAATTTTTTCCTAAAAAAAATTGTTAAACTGATTAAACAATTATCAAAAATAGTTGGCGATTAATTAAATAGTTGATGATTAATCGATTAATCGTTTGCAGCTCCAATACTAATACAGCAGAGGCCAAGGCCTGAAGACCATCTTTATCAGATGAACTGAAATATTGCTTGTGGAAATGTGCAGTAAGAAATGTTGTTACATAAATATAATGGATTTGTAATCTTAATCTTGACAAGCTATGGAGTTACACTCACGAAAGAAAAATAAAATGTAATTTTGCCACTGTAATCTGATCCCTTACACATCTGATCAAACCTCTCTTGGGCATGAATGTCTGAGCTGTTTAGAGTCTGTGTATATGCTGTGATCATATCTTCAAAAACCATTGTTACACACCAGTAAAATCCGTTACTGTAGGTTTATTATATTTATTTATATTTTGTTTAATTCACAGTGATTATCCCATAAATGTGTATGTTTGTCAGTGTACTGCCTGGTATTGCCTGTCAGAAGCAGCCTGTTGTACGTTCACTTTAAAAGATTGACCGAATAATGTAGTGGCCCGGTTTCCCTCAATGATGAGTAATAATCAATGAGTTTATCCAGAGCAAACATAATCTGCCGGGACTAACTGAACTCCACAGGGATAGTTTTTTTTTATTTCAAGAATCAGAAAGATAATTTTACTATTTATGCTTTCGACACAGCAATACCTTTAAAAGTATTTGCATGCTGTAAAACTACCCAACAGATTCACAGCGGTCTGCCTGTGACACAAAATACAAAGAGGGAAAAAACTCATCTGAAAAGTAAGTTTTTACTGTTTTTAAAAGAAAGGCTTATTGTGGCATGGAGAGATGTTATTTTAGTGAGTTATTATTTATTATCTCAACAAAACATATGTATGGATACTGACTCTACCCTTCCCCCAACATGTTAAGCTCATGAGATCCATACTCCATGTATGTAAAGTGTGTGTGTGTGTTCATGTGTGTTTTTTTAGGTGAGCCATGGCAGCTGATCTGGACATGGTGAACTTATTTATCATTGCCGGGGGAACGCTGGCGATTCCCATCCTGGCCTTCGTTGCTTCCTTCCTCCTCTGGCCCTCTGCACTCATTAAAGTGTATTACTGGTAAGGTTTCACTCTATATGTTTAATACCGGATGTGAATTCCCTCTTATGAGCCAGAAATAATCATTCTATCACAAATAATTACAATGACAAAACGTGCATCTAATCAAAATACACAAGTTTCCTTTAATTTTTTCTTTATTTCTTCTGTGTGATCTGTTTGCAGTCCTTCATTGAAGCTATATGATGTTTACATTGAGTTACATATTCAAGTCTTTTATGGCTGCTCCTTCTAATAGAAACATTCTTCATGTCTTGTGCATTATTTTATCCACCTATCCCCCTAATATCAGCCTGGGTTTGGCTGCAGAGGCTGTTTTAAAACAACACTCACATGCCTATATGTACTTTGAAAAGCATTGTTGGTCACTTTAATTTTACTTAGACTGTCCAAATTGACTTTGAAAAATGTGAGCCTATCCTTTTAAAGACATTAATATGACCTTTATGAACATAAACTGTGTGAAAGTGCATGTCAGTTCATTTTTTTTATAAAGCCCGTATTCCTAAATTTGCCTCAACATTAAACCCTTAGTGTATCTGAGCCTTAACATGAAGCAAATTGGCAACACATGCTCATAATAATTTGCATCCATTATCACTTGGCCCAAATGTGAATTTCAGTGCCATCGTGTCTGTGTGTGTAAAGGCTGAGACGAACTTGCTCCTCTTCAGGTACTGGAGGAGGACTCTGGGCCTGCAGGTGCGCTACGCAGACTGCGGCGGCTATCGCTTCTGTTACGCCTACAGAGGGAAGCCCGGGATGAGACCCTCCATTTTAATGCTGCACGGCTTCTCTGCTCACAAAGACACATGGCTCAGTGTCGTCAAGGTCAGGGGGAGCTGCAGCACCAAACAAAACAGTTTGTTGCTATGAACTCACAGATTTCATCAAAAGAAACTTGCCATTTTTTAAAAGAAGCCGTGACAAGTTCAACATAACAAGATCAGATGTTGCTTATACTAATGTGAAACAACGAAATAGTTTCATTACAACTTTGAGGACATACACATGGAGGCACAGGCCACAAGAATTTGAATCTCGTAAAAAGACTGCTTTTGTTAAGGGTTCACATATTCAGATAAATTCAGAAAATGTAAGTGTCCAAAATGTGCTCAAATTAAACTGGTCAAATTCAATCTTTTTTTTTACTTTGGATGCAAAGAATGAGCTGTCAATCAGACATCTGTCCAATCAGGTTACAGTCTGTCAGTCAGATGATCCAAGAAAGCAAAGTTCAGATGAGCGACTGGAAACATTGGACATCTGAATTTGTGAACTTGAATTTGTGAAAAATCTAGTTTTTGAAACTGTAAATGTCACAGAGGAGAATTCAATTCAAGTTAATACATAAGTTCAAATATTTGTATGCTATGAATTCAGTTGCTTATAAGATTCCAAGTGTTTCTTGGCTTCCATGCATACATTAGTAGTTTTAAGCTGTACTTTTCCTCTCTCCTACTGCTCTAGTATCTACCAAAACATCTGCACATAGTGTGTGTGGACATGCCTGGTCATGAGGGAACAACACGCACCAACACAGAGGATTACTCCATTCAGGGGCAGGTCAGGAGGATCCATCAGGTACACTGAAGAGAGATTAATTAAAAATACAAGGGTGTATTTGTCAGGTACCTAAAATTAATCCACTGAATATCTGTTTTTTTTTGTCCCTCGTTCTTCTCAGTTTGTGGAATCCATTCGCTTGAACAGGAAACCTTTCCATGTGGTTGGAACCTCCATGGGGGGAAATGTAGCCGGGGTCTACGCAGCCTACTACCCCTCAGAGATCTGTAGCATGACTCTCATCTGTCCAGACGGTCAGTCAGTGTGTGTGTGTGTGTGTGTGTGTGTGTGTGTGTGTGTGTGTGTGTGTGTGTGTGTGTGTGTGTGTGTGTGTGTGTGTGTGTGTGTGTGTAACATCATTAATGACCTTTTGAGTGTTTTGCCAAAAGAAAAGTCAGACTCAGAAATTTGTAAATATTTTTCACTTTAAAGCGGCTCTCTCACGTCTTCTGTGGCTCTGCAGGGAGCTTTTTAAAAAAAAGAAATTAACCTTGATGATGTCATAATGATGTCATCTGGGCTTGGGTTTGGAGTTTCCAAGTTTTTTTTTTTTACAGAAAACCTGCATTACAAACTGGGTGTGTTGAGTTTGAAAGATGTGGGCATTACCTCACTCATACGAGAGCTCCGATACTTCCATTAGCTGACTCTGCTTATTAAAAATATTTTTATTTAAGAAAAAGAGCATTGTTCACAGATATTTGACAAAGAACATTTTGCCTTGACAAAAAAATGCCTTGACAAAAAAACGTATAATAACATATCTACACAGGGAATGATGATTCAAAATTAAGTAGTGAAATAAAAAACATACATACAGATTAATTAACATTTCACATAGGAAAGGATACATATACATGCTTTGAAATATAAAGTTAATTAATTATATAACATATATATATATATGTGTATATATATATATTTATATATATATATATTAATTATATAATAGCTGACTCTGCTTAGGATTTAAGATTTAGGTAAAGTTTTTTTCAGGTAAAAACAGCACCACCATATTCTCTCTCGTAGTGTGAATGAAAGACGTTGGTTGATTACCTAAAAATATATAAGCTAGTGGTCACATATAAAGTAGAAGCTTATTTTCTTTTAGACTTACAGTATATGTCCTCAGTTGGACCCTTTTCCATTTGCCAGGTAGGGAGGCTCTATTGAAAGACACTATTAAGTTGCATCATGGGAAATGTAGGATCCAACATTTTAGGTGTTTGTCTTATACTAGAAGCTCAAAGTCTGGATATCTTGGTGTCTGCTGTTTCAATTTTGTTTTTTAATATGTCTCTTGAAAGTCCCCGAACTAAGTGTAAAACTAAATAGCTGGATTGCCCCTTTAAAAGCAGATTAAGTCATACAGAGCTTGGATTAATTTCATGCCTACAACCAAATGTTGTTTCCGCCAGTTTGTCTTTAAGAGTTTCATAATACTGATTATAAAGACTTACAAGACATGACCTGACATGGTCATAATAACACACACACCCACCCTTAATTATTTCGCCTTTCCTTTGTAGTTTATCGTGTCCGTCATCACTTTCTAATCTGAAAAACATTTATTTTATCCTGTAGGTATAAAACACCCATGTGAGACCAAGTTTGACAATCATCTGCAGGACTTGGAGCACAGCAATTACACATTAAACATTCCGCTGATCCCCACCACGCCAGAGGAGATGGAGGACATGTTCAGACTTTGTTCTCATGTTCGCTTTAAAATCCCTCAACAGGTCAGGTCCACACTTCTTCTGAAAATGAAAGCGTTATGGATTTCACTTTGCATGCACTCACAGCGGATGATAACATTCACTTTACTACAGTATTCAATAGTTGTGTGTTATTCTGCTGCTGTTTTGTTAGATTCTTCAAGGAATGGTAGATGTCCGACAGCCTCACAACACATTTTATGAAGAAGGTTAGTTCACAACATTTTACCATTTCCCATGTAAGCGTACCATACAGTCATCCATACTAACACATTTGTTTCTTTTTTTTAATATTAGTGTTTATGGAGATTGTTGGTGAGACATCAAGATATGCCTTACAGGAGCACTTACATCTGATCACTGCACCTTTACAAGTGATATGGGGCAAAAAAGACCAGGTAACGTGTATATATGTGATATCCCACAGTGACTCAGCAGCCTACGTAAATACAAAAGTGATGATATGGCAGCTTTTGCTTCTAAACTAATCCCTACGATTCATGTGGCTGTGTACAAATAGTGGAGCGGATAGTGGAAAAATCATGCAAAGAGTGATACAAGCACCAAATTTGGCATGATGATTCCAGAGGGGACACTTAGCAAATATAAACAATTGGCCACTTGAAAATCCAAGATTGAAATTCATCTACTTGGTTGATTTGAGTGATCTTGGTGTCAAATTATCTGTTTTCTAGCATGCTGGATCTAGTTTTGATGACTAGCATGTAACTGTAATATGGTGGCCATTTTGTGTCTGTTTAGTTGTCTGCTTCCTCATGAGAGCGTTGGGTCACAGCGTCCAGGGACTTCCTATTGTTGCTGATGGCTTTGTCTCCTTGTGTGTTACAATGACCGTGCAAGATATTTCAGCTTCACACACACACTTTCTCAATGGGAAAATGAAACAGCTCAGTCTTGCTGCTCGATTCCCTGGCCGCCATATTGCAGTTAAAAATTATTAAAATTATCAAAATTAGATCCAGCATGCTAGAAAACAGATAATTTGACACCAAGATCACTCAAATCGACCAAGTAGATGAATTTCTATGAGAGAAATCATTATCAGCAGGTCAATCTGGTGGCCATCTTAGATTTTCAAGTGGCCAATCGTTTATATTTGCTTAGTGACCCCTCGGCAATCACCATGCCAAATTTGGGACTCGTATCACTATTTGCACGATTTGACTGAAAAACTGATGTTATCCGCTCCACTAAAACTTGTAACTTGAAGGTAGTGGCTCAGGTTTCTCTCTGGTCTGAATAGAGAAACTTCATATCTACACCCAGCCAACATTTGTATGTGGGGCCCATGTGGGTAGTAAATTGGCTAAAAAATGGGCCCTATATGGGATTGTCTGTGGGTTCCATAATGGCCCCGTGCCAATTGCCCTTGTGGGTTTCATGCAGGAGTACACTGGGTGTTACATGGGCCCAATCTGGGCCCCAGATTTGAGTTTGATGTGGGAACTACATGGGGACTACATGGCCTGAAATATGGGTTGTAAGTGGGTTTGTCCACAGTTTCCATGTTCGCCCCATGCACTAATTTCCCAGTAGTGACCCAACTATGACCCACTTGGGTAGCCCACATGGGGAGCTCATGTGGGACCTACTTAGTTGACCCAAGTGGGCCACATTTGTGTTGCCCATTCTAAGCCCATGTGCTAATTTCCCAGTAGAGACCCAACTATGACCCACATGGGTAGCCCACATGGGGAGCTCATGCGGGACCTACTTAGTTGACCCAAGTGGGCCACATTTGTGTTGCCCATTCTGAGCCCATGCGCTAATTTCCCAGTAGTGACCCAACTATGACCCACTTGGGTAGCCCACATAGGGAGCTCATGTGGGGCCTACTTAGTTGATCCAAGTGGGCCCCAGATAAGATGCCCATTTTGGGCCCATACCCACTTGGTACCCAGGTACCCCCAGCATAACCCATGTGGGGCCCACGTAACCATGTTGGCTGTGCATAGACGTGATATTTGTCCTGTATTTGTGCAAGGTGGTGGATGTCTCTGGAGCTACAGTCATTGCAGAGATGTTGCCTGGATGCAGGGTGGACCTGCTGGACAACTGTGGTCACTCTGTGGTGATGGAGAGGCCCTGTCGGACAGCTAAACTCATCCTGGAGTTCATCATCACCATGCAGCAAGACGCCAAGGGTGGCACAAAGAAATCTTCCTGAACTTAAAGACTTGTGATAATAATCCCTTTTCCACTGCAATGCTTCACATGTTCCTTGTACGTGACATGCATATATATATATATATGTATGCAGATGTATAATCTTAAAAAAATATATATATGTACATTAAGACAGAAAGCAAGGTTTATCATGTTCTTAGAAAATGAATCACATTTAATTTGTGATGTAACATGCATCATGATAATAAAAGTCCCATAAATGTATCTGTATGTGTTCAGGATGTGTGAATGTATTCATGCAGAAGTGCTTGTATCACTATTTGCACGATTTGAGTGAAAAATTTATGTTATCTGCTCCACTAAAACTTGTAACTTGAAGGCGGTGGCTCAGGTTTCTCTCTGGTCTGAATAGAGAAACTTCATATCTACATAAGACGTGATAATTGTCCTGTATATGTTGTGCAGGTGGTGGATGTCTCTGGAGCTACAGTCATTGCAGAGGTGTTGCCTGGATGCAGGGTGGACTTGCTGGACAACTGTGGTCACTCTGTGGTGATGGAGAGGCCCTGTCGGACAGCCAAACTCATCCTGGAGTTCATCATCATCATGCAGCAAGACGCCAAGGGTGGCACAAAGAAATCTTCCTGAACTTAAAGACTTGTGATAATAATCCCTTTTCCACTGCAATGCTTCACATGTTCCTTGTACGTGACATGCATATATATGTATGCAGATAGATGCAGAAAAAATGTACATTAAGACAGATTTTAGTGTTCTTAAAAAATGAATTTAATTTGTGATGTAAAATGCATCGTGATAATAAAAGGTCCCATGCATTTATCCGCATGTGTTGGGGATGTGTGGATGTATTCATGCAGAGGATCCTGTGTGGCTGCAGCAGGACCTCCTCCTCTCCTTCACCCTCACTGTGTGCGCAGTGTTGCTGCAGCCTGGAGCCGAGCACAGCTGCCCGGTAACATCACTGACTCTACCGATAAATAACAACCCGCAAAACCGCTGTTTGTGGACAAGAAAGCGACTCGGTAAGGCTTTTGTTTTAACGTTAACGTTAAACGTTAAACGTAACACGTTGTTTCCCCGCTAGTCTAATTAAGGTCCCGACGTCAACCGTAGGAGTCACAGCCGTTAACGTCAACGGCTCTAGGACTGCTAGCTCTGTTAGCTCGCTAGCCATGTTAGCTGTGCTAGCTATGTTAGCTCTGTTAGCCTGCTAGCCGTGTTAGCTATGTTAGCATGCTAGCTATGTTAGCCTGCTAGCTATGTTAGCTCGCTAGCTAGCAATAAGCTATCAGGCTAAACGATAAACCCTATCTGCTGAGGTTGTATTTAACCTCAGTGCATCCAAGCTTTGTTCACAACTTATTAAAATATTTATCTGTTAATATATATTGTATTTGCTTGCGGTATTTAAATGCATTGAGGTCAAACTATCAAACAAACGTTAGCTAGCTTCAGAAGCATTCAGCCCTTAATAAGTCGTTATATGTTGCTAATTAACTAACTTGGTAACTTACAACATGTAAATGAATGGGTTTATGTTCACTTAGTAGCGTCAGGTTTCACTTTCAATTCAGTAGAATTGTGATTTATGTTATTATATTGTGGATTCAAACCACTGGCGCACTTTACACTTACTTTACACTACACATCCTATATACCACTTTATAGACTGATTTATTTATTGTACATACTACATTTATTTATTGACGGACTGTTCACCCATTCACTCTGTATCTTTTATATCTCTATTATTGTTTTTATACCTTTAACTCTCCTGTGTTTCACTCTGTTGGCTGATGTTGCTGCGTTGACACCTGAATTTCCCTCTGGGGATTAATAAAGGTTCATCTTATCTTATCTTATGTTATATATATCGAAGTTCATTTACTTAGCAGCTGTTCTGGAGCTTTCAACCAAATCACATTATGTTCATCAGCAGATGGAGTTTGCCAGTTGTCATGGAAATGCAGATTTCCTTTTTTTTCCTGACTAACTTTGCGACCATCTTGTATTCAAAAGTTAGAATTTTTATTCCACTTGATGGAGAAGATATAAAGTGATTAAACGTCCTCAAACAGCTACTAAATGGACCTTGCTGTTAAGATTGTTTTGTAAAATACAAACTGCTGCTTTACCAGCATGCACATGTATTCAATCTAGCTAGAAATAAATACAACTCACAAGTGCTTGAATATAGTAGTGCATTTAATCCACAAAGTGAGCACCTCCTTCTAAGTAAACAGGTAGAACATTATTCATGTACATCCACACACAGGTACTCTCATCTGTACTGGAAAACACATGATTTGACTACATGACTCTACATGATTGTGTCAGTCATATTCTGCATAACTTTGTTACAGCTCATGTTAATGTGACTGTTTTTTCACAGGTGAAATTGAATTAAGCCAAAGCGTATCTGTTCCCTCTCTATTTTGGTTCTGACCAAGTGGGTATTGTTCTACAAATGGATAATGGAGACTGGGGCCATAGGGTAAGAGACGGATAGAAGTCAGACTAGAAATAAGAGCAATGTCAGATGTTTGTTTCTGATAAAGACATGTTAAATTCACTCTGTTGCCAGTTTAGTTTTACATCTAGCATCTAAAACTAATGCAGTCTAATAACTTTCCTGCAGTAGTCCTACCTTCATGAAGGTTGTAATGTTGGGATTTTACCAAAACTGTTTTAGAGAGGTGTTGATTTGACTTTTTGATCATTTTGGACGCTGTAATTTGTGGTGCTGTTGAATTGTATTGCGTTATTCTGAAAGGTGTTTCTAATATTTAGTCTCATTGGTATTAACGGAGTGGCCAAAAATGTTAGAAACACTTAATGTATCACTATAATGTAATATGATTCAACACACAGCACCACAAACTACATGATTTATCGCAGGGCCTTTGTATTAGACTCCATTTATTTAGCTAGCTTGGCACCTGAAATTCACACTGTTCATGTTATCACCTACAGCTTATTTTAACTTCACAAAAACCTTTGATTCTTATCCTCTTCTGTTCCTTTTTGCCCTAGATGAGTACTCCTGTTACCTTGAACGTGGGAGGCCACTTGTACACCACCAGTTTATCCACCCTGCAGCGCTACCCAGACTCCATGCTGGGTGCCATGTTCCGGGGAGATTTTCCCACAACTCGCGATTCCAAAGGGAATTATTTCATCGATCGCGATGGGACACTTTTCCGGTACATCCTGAACTTCCTGCGGACATCTGAGCTTACCCTCCCCTTGGACTTCACAGAGACAGACCTTCTGAGGAAAGAGGCGGACTTCTACCAGATCGAACCTTTAATCCTGTGCCTTAACGATCCCAAGCCGCTGTACCCTCCCGACATCTTTGAGCAGGTCGTGGAGCTCTCCAGCACTCGGAAACTGTCCAAATATTCAAACCCGGTCGCTGTTATCATCACACAGCTAACCATCACCACAAAGGTTCACGGTCTGCTGGAAGGTATTTCCAACAACTTCACCAAGTGGAACAAACACATGATGGACACCAGAGACTGCCAGGTGTCTTTCACCTTCGGACCATGTGACTATCACCAAGAGGTGGCCCTAAGGGTTCACCTCATGGACTACATCATGAAACAAGGCTTCACCATCCGCAACACGCGTGTGCATCACATGAGTGAGCGTGCAAACGAGAACACGGTGGAGCATCACTGGACTTTCTGTAGACCAGCTCACAAAGTTGAAGACTGAGTTACAGCAGCGTCGTCGTGGGTGACATTACTGTTTGATTTGTCTTCATATTACACAAGTCCTGATCAAAAAGACAACAAATGTTGACCTGTTTCAGTAATGTATCACTAATAATGATTTTTGTTTTCTTATTTTGATAAATGTGGTACAGTGGCACAAGGCTCAAAGTCCAGACGGATGGCATAAAAACATTGAATGAATGTGAATTATTGATCGCCTGTTCGAGTTTAAGAACTCTTTGTCTGCTTATTTGAGATTTCTTGATAAATGAATACTTCATTAAGGTTAAGGTCTCCAATATAAAAATGGCAATTCTCATGAAGCAGAAAGACCCTACAGCAATGATTTTATCACGATTTTATTTATTTAGGGACACAATTATACCCCAACGATACTAAAAATGTGGGCACATTGATTTTTATTGGAATAATTGTGATTTAATGTGGTTCCAATACCTGCATCTGATTATTCTGAAGTCAGTGATAAAGTGATTGTAAAACAGGTAGCCATGATTTAAGACTCTATGCCTAAATACACTATCAAATCTATGTCTTAACATGCATTAATATGCATTTAGATCACAATTTCAGGGGGAAGGAGTTGATTGTAAAAAGTTTGTACCACATACTCAAGCTGTCTTGGTCATGTTTTGGACTACAGACACTGAACCATTTTTGATCCCAAGTTGTCAGGAGTGAACCTTTTTTAATAATAAATTATGATTATTTAGCCCAATTTACAGTAGATCTTAAACTAGTCTCTTAGCTCTCTTATCTCCTTGTATGGTACTATTTCTGAAGACCCTAGTCGTTGTTGCATGTGTCTGATTGTCTTGTGTTTGTATATGTATTTGTGTGCTTTGCAGTATTATGTCATACTGTTACAGTTTAGAGCTCATATCAACAGTGATGTGTCATTCCAGCCAAAATAAACCCATTTGTGTATTTGTCAGTCATTAGTTTTGTCTTATGGCTGAACTTTTCACCTTAACTTGATGTTTTGCACTGATATTGACCTACTGTATGTCAGCTATTCAAACATCCAACCACTTAAAAGCTCCTTGCAAGAACTTGTGCTAGCACATGTGACAAATTGTGTTGTTCACCATTTTAATCAGTATTTGGGAAATGTGGCATCAATTTTAAAAATAGTTTTTACAAAATGTTTTCTGGCAAAGTTACATTCATAATTGTGATTCAAGTGGAGAGCTGCAGGCCTTATGCCAAGCTGCCAGTTGGCCTCCATGCTTTCACTTATTTCCTGTTGTAAAACACAAATTAAAGATAGCAGCTAATGATGTCCTCAATGACATTTTCCTGTCAGAAAACCTAATTTCTAAATTGAATACCAGGAACAAAATGTTTTAGTAATGCAGTTCTGATCATTCGTTGATTGACACGGTTAGTTTGTGCTTCCACTTATTTTCAAACTACTTTGTCACATTAACTTAGTTTTTGTTTTCCATTGCAACCATGGAGTGCAACCCTTTGGCATCATTGGATTTCCATCCAGTGACCTATTTTGTAGATTATTTACTGAATCCCAATAGAAAAGGCATTACAAAACAAGAAACATGCTGAAACATCTATACATTCGTCAAGATTTTACAACCACACCAGGCTATATTTGTTTGTTTGTGTTCATGACACTACACAATGTAAAGTTTTTAAGACATGAAAACCAATGTATTTTTAAATTTTGAAATAAGAAAATATTCTAAAGATGTCCATGATGCAGATCTCATCTTCCATATAAATGCCACAGTAATATTAGTTTGACAACTGCTTTTGGCCAAGTCAGAAACAAACAAAAATGAGGTGTACATTTCAGTACATTCAATACATTGATTTAAACTTGCATTGCTACTCATTGATGGGCTGAACTTCATAGACAAAAAGCTTTCAAATAATACTGACAGTCACACTACTGAAGATTCAACGCTGACCATAAAGACCTTATTTTTCAATATCAACTGTACCAGTAGTCTTCAATTTAATTTATTCAAAAACTTTCCAGGAAAACAATTTGCCAGGGTGACTACAGTCTCATTATGTGTCAATAGTTGCTCTAATGTGGTTATGTTACTTATGCATAAAATGGCAGAATGCCTACAGAAACCCTTTTAATTATTTATTTTTGTATTTATGAAAATAATATATATATAATAAATATATAAT
>CAKAOH010039893.1:5869-53350 GCA_916701665.1 Sebastiscus tertius
TTTTTTTTATTGAACTCTGGACTCTGTATTTCCGGTGAATGTTATTGCATTTGATTATCTTACACTTAACTCCCAAGATCCACTTTGTTTGAACCAATCCAACAGCATCCAATCAAGTTTCAGGAGAATACCATGAAGAACTAACGTTATGTTACTGAGCACGAGTTGGATCCAGTTACTCTGCAGTTAAAATTACGTTACATTTGGTGAAGAGTGCATATGGCCTGTTTAGGACTCGAGACCTGAGTTGGGACTTGAGTCACAGACTTGAGACTTACTTGTGACCTGCAAAACAATGACTTGGTCCCACCTCTGGTAGCCTTTACCCAGTGAAATGTCGCCATGTCAGTGAATTTAAACTACTGCTTGCAATCTGAAGTTGGTATGGAGAATCGTGGAAATTCACTGGTATTGGTATCCACTACTAGATTTCTGGTATCATGACATCCCTAGTCACGCTATACATGCACTTATACACGGTCACAATCATGTCTGTATATGGTTCAAATACCAGTTGAATATCAGTAATAATAATATTAATTTCTAGTTCCCATTTCTGTTTCGTTTCTATAGTGTTTCCTGTTTCATTTTGAGGTCCTTTATATAAGTGGGACATCAGATTATTTTGTATCACTCCCTCCATAGTTAACAGGAAGAGCTTTTCCAAATTAGAAGGTAAATAGCATATCTGCGCTTATTCTACATGTGTCTGCAAGTAGTGCCGTATTTGAAGAAATCTAAAAAAAATCCATCCCTGACAAACCAAATTCTTTCTGAAGATGCTCATATGATTTCAAAACTTCCCCACAAAAAAGCTAATCCACAGTAGTGAGCCCTCTATCAGCCCATTTTCTGAAACCATTGTCTATTTTTCTGGGTAAGAAATCAGGAATAGCAGCTATCTTCAGTGCTCTAGATATAGAATTTAAGAGATTTAGTTGTTTTCTTCTAACCAGCTAAGTTTTCATTGTGAATTTAATCCATTCATTATCAGTTTTTAAGTTCTTCCAGCTTGCTCTGCTATCAAATTTTAAAACCGTTCTCCTCTCTGCTGCTGTCAGTTGTCATTACAGTATGAACCAATGCAACCTGCCTCCACTCATCACCTCCAGTCTTCATCATATTCAGTGCCCAGTCCTGCTCCACATCCCTTCATCGGATCTTCAGCAACTCCCTTCACCACCACCACCACCCTGGAACATACCAGGGGGAATATACCTAATCTCACCACGGTTTATACCAACTTTGATATACTACGTCAAGATGGAGTTTAATCGCCAAAGACTTTGCACTATTCATCTTATCGTGCACCATGTAATTTCAATGGACAAGCTATACGGGGGACCTGATTTAGATTGAAGGTCCAGTGTGTAGGATCTGGTGGTATCTAGCGGTGAGGTGAGACTGCAACCAAGTGAAGCCTCTCCTGTGTGCCAAGTGTGTTGGAGAGCTACGGTGGCCGACACTAAAATGCGAATGGCCCTCTCTTGTTATAAGAATAACGTAGGTCATTTGAAGCAGAGCCAGTGCATAGAGTGTGTGTGTGTGTGTGTGTGTGTATATGGGAAGTGAGTGGTGATACAAGAGAGAGAGAGCATCGGCAACGGGAGCGAGTAACGTCATTGACTCTGGTCCAAGCAGGAAAAGTTAACAGAGTTTTGGTTTGTCCGTTCTGGGCTACTGTAGAAATATGGCAATGCACCATGGTGGACCCTGTGGAAAGGGGACCCGCTCCCTATGTCGATATAAACGGCTCATTCTAAGCTAACAAAAACACAATTCTTATTATCAGGTAATTACACACTAAAGAAAACATACTTATTATGTATTATATTACATTCCTCCCAATAGATCCTCCTAAATGTTACACACTGGCCTTTAATTACATTAATAGTTTTTTGTTTTGGCCACTTGAGGGAAGATTAACTCAAAGTACAAGCTGAAAAAAAATTGCTATACATAATATAATAAAGCTGTTATGGCTAACATTAGCCAGCAATTACAGTACCTATTCACAAAGCCAGGCTGGTCTCATACACTGTTCGTAGCTATACCTACAAAAAGTAATGCACTGTAATTTGTGCATATCCCACAAAATCAAATCAGATGCAGAGAAACATTAGCATTTATTTTGACTTTGTGTCCACCTGATGAATTGGTGGAAATTTCTGGAAACATCTTTTTCTGGTCTCCAAACAAATCTTCTAATTGTCAGACTTTATTCCAGCTCATCTCTAACTTTAGTCATTTGGTGCTGGGCAGGTAATGTACAGTGGGTTCATCTTCACTTTTTGCTGTATAACAAAGCTGCCTGAAAGTGTTGATGAAAGCGGTGAGAGTGAACCACACAGTAAATGTGCTGTAGTTGCAGAGTTGGGTGATAATTTGTCACTACCAGAGAGACCCCTTTCACATTACAGTCATTTGACCCAAAATCCTGATTGAGTCTGATGTCTCTTAAAGCTCCACTAATCAAACAGGAAGACAGACATGCAATTGGATTTTCTCCCACCCGAGCAGACAGCCTCTCACGTATGATCTCATCCATAAAAGAAAGGATCATTACATTTGAAATGTATGGCAGATCAGATGCACCCCAACAGATCAGAGACTCTGCAGAGAGGAGCTGCAGCTCAGGGATTATTCTGAAATATGGATGGAAATAAACAGGTTTAATACAGACTGGGCTGTCAGACAACGGTCCATACATACGGTAAATGAAATGTCCGGGGAGCTGCGAGGTTCTGATAAAGGCTCATAACACACAGTATACTCACTTACGCGACAGATAACGTTCACATCATGCTCATACCAATATGCACTCTATCATAGGCTCTGTCTGTTGATGCAGCTTTTCCACCATCTTCTGTTTGAATAATGGCTCTGCTGAGGACCCATGTAGATAGAGCCTCCAGCTCTTGCCGAGGGATCCTGAAGTGTTCGCAGGTCAGGAAGGATGTGTCATGTTTTCTGATTCAGAGAGCAGATCAGAATGTATTTTAATTTAAACCATTCAGTGATTTATAACCAACAGTAGTATTTTGAAATCAACTATTTGAGAGAAGGGAAAACAGTGTAAAGACCTCAGAGCGGTAGTGATGTAATCCACTTTCTTTGGTTTAGTGAGGACTCCAGCAGCAGCAGCGCACTGAATCAGCTGCAGCTGTCTAATCAATTTTTTTGAGGGAGACCTGTAAAGACACCGTTACAGTAGTCGAGTCTACTGAAGATAAACATAAATGCAAGTTATTCCCCTTTTTTTCGTTCGTTTTCCTACGAAAGTCCAGCAATGTCAATTTATGCTTCTTACATACAAACAGTGTTTTCAAAATAAACTTCCGTCTTCACAGGAAACAACTTCCTTTGGATTAGGCAACAAAACTACTTAGCTAGGTTTAGGAAAGGATCATAGTTTAGCTTAAAATAACTCCAGAAGTGGCATTACTTAAGTACGTCAGTTACGTGGCTAATAAATCAACGTTGACTTCTGGTTTCACACGGGACACGAACACCAGTCTCCTGGGCAAAAGTCCAGTACTTTTTGACCCACCCATCCACCACAACCTCCTCTCTACGTGGCGTTAGCTGCTATTTATATTGCCTGGTTCACGATTACATGAATTTCACACAAATTGATTTGTGGGATATACAGACCAGCCTCAATTGACAAACGCAAGCAGGTCAGGCTCTCCTCCATCCCAAAACGCCGGGGTACCTCGAATACGTCTAAGGAAATGGAGCCTATCATCATACTGCAACAACTTTTTCAAAGATTCTTTAGATCTATAACTTTTTAAATGAGCGGCAGTCATTGAGTGGAACCACTGTAAAAGCCCCCTGAGGACGTAATTGAGGACTGTCTGCGCCTAGTCCCTTTAAAGGAGTAACAACCAATGGGGAAACTCCCACACTGGACCAACCAAACTTCCATCACTCACTCAAGCCAGGGACAGACATTCGCAGTCTAGCCAAAAAGCAGAGAGGAGAGTTGGGGTGTTTCTCTCGCATACATGTTCTGCACTAGAGTCACAATGCAGGCAGGTTACATGTTTTCTGCAGACTTGTTTCATTCATTAATTCAGGATTTTTCAAAAATAAAGGTTCACTTATGACTTTGCCCTCTTTGCCTCTTCATCCATCCTGCCGTTGCAGGAATGAAGGGTCCAGGTGTGAATGATTCCAATCCCAGATACCAGCCCTGTAAATACTAAAATTTGAGATTTAAATACAGCTTTAGATAAATCCTGTGTACCTCAGCTGTTCCTCTCAACCTGGAGGGTCTGTGGTTACAAGATTATTTTGCGAGGTTATGAAATGATTTATGGAATATATAAAACTTCTTACTTCCACATTTATATTAAACTCGTAATCTTGCTGAGAAATACATTTTGTTTGTAGAAGTAATAAGGAGCCACGAGCCACAAAGCCTTGCCTCTGAGCCCTCATGCTTGTGAGGCATAAAAGGATAATATATTTTGTATTTTTGCTATCCCTGCACTATTGGCTGGTTCCTTGCTTGCTTGGAGATTTATCTAAGATCTCTGTTTTGCTGTTCCACTTGAGTGAGTTGCTTTGCATAAGAGCATCGATTAGACACCTAGAGTTAAATGTAGAGCCGGTGTCTGCAGCAGAGAGAGATTCAGCCCAACACAGACGATGGGAGGCAGAGAGCGAGCCGGGGAAAGCTGAACTCGGTCACCGAGGGACTCCTCCTGACAGACTGTTTCTCCCTGCTCGGCTGCTTTAATGACAGGCAACGAACTCATTCAGCAGGACAAACAAATCACTGGGACAAACCTCAGCAGACATCTGCCATCACACACACACACTGCTGGAAAATCTATAACTCTTCTGGGGTCTTCAAATAGGAATAAAACTGCACACACATAAAAGCTGAAGGGTTCATCTATGCAGAGACAGAAAAAAATGCTTCTCTGAGGAGTGAATGGTCATGATAAAAGCATTTAAAGAAAAGGTATAGGAAACACACACACACAGAGATATATAAGCCAAATGTCCTCTAATGTCCATCCAGTCAATACACGTTTTAGGTCTCTCACTCGGGGATGAGATTCAGCTTTTACGGTTTATTGGACTGGGTGAGTTTTTCACAAACAATACAAAATTAAGCTTCACAGTGTGGTGGCAATTTCTGTTTAATAAAGCACAAAGTCAAAACGTGTCTTTCCTGTAGTTTTAATTCAGCATCTGCAGATGAACTCACAGCACAGTCAAATGAGTAAGCTGAGCCAACGATCTCCCAACTCGTCACATACTGACGCTTTGTCAGACCCCTCGGCGTCACTCTTTTCCATCGCAGTAAACACATGCTGAATGTAGTGAAGTACAAAAGCACTTGCTTAGGTTCAGGCAATAAAACCATTATAGTTAGGTTTAGGAAAAAAACAACATGGTTGGGCTTAACCCTTTCATGCATGAATTATGATAACCTCAGTCAGGATTTTTGAACTAAGTGTTTTTATTCATCTTTAGGCATGAAAAAAAACATTGACTTTCATTTTTTTTTAAACACACATTTTTCAAGGAATTTTTCACATGTCCACTTTGTTGGATAGCATGAGTTTAAGTTTTCAACTGAACTATGTTTTTTCCAAACCAATGCATAAAATGATAAATTGTGTGAAAACTGTAAAATCATATTTATTTTCAATGCTGCTAAACTAATATGTTCACATATTTTGACATATTCTAACACTGTTCAATGCAATGCAAAAAGGTAGAACCTTGCTCCTGATTCCTCAGCCTCTCCCTTCTCTCTTTCTGCTCTTTGCTCCTGTCTCCTCCCTTCCTCCCTCATTCAGCTTCTCACTCTTGACTCTTCAGCCCTTCCCCTCCTCCCCCTGCTGAACTTTTTTCTCAATTAACATTCTCTACAAAAATAACAAAACGATATTGTCCATGGCTCTCCAAATACTCTCTTTCAGCCTAATTCAGCACTATAGTCTCTTCAGTTTTACTGACTTTTGCATCAGTTCACCAAGTCTATCTTCTATGAAAACTGGCAAAGCACCCAGGGCACAAAGCCACAAGACTAACCCTAACCCTACATTTGTACAGTGAAAATGACACTGAACATCTTATCGTGGCCTGTCCCTGGACATTGCGTAAGACACTAGCAGTTTGTTATTTGCAGACGAGTAAAACATAGTTTCTTCATATTTTCTGCTTATTCACAGTGACAAAGTCCACAGTAAATGGGGGGTTTGAGAGGTTTCTGCAAGTACATGGTTATCTTGATCAGTTTGTACCTGGAGTCTGGAAATTTCCCTCACACAGCAGGAATGAAGGACAGTCAGCCCAGTCTTCACTTCTCGATTCTTTTTCCCTCCATCGGTTTACTTTTGTGCTACCCGTCAAAACATGGATGTAATTTTACTGGCATACACAGCAGCCCCCAATCATAACAATAATGTCACTTCATGTCAATTCTTGTGACAAACTCCCCCGTATGCAAACTGATGCTGATGTAGCTGGTAAAGAGGCCAGTTGGGTGACAGAGAGGTTTAAGGAATAATGAAACCCTGCCCTTTAGATTGTCCTGGCTTAAGACACATTTCAAAATCAACCATCTGTGATTCTATGAGAAGTGAGCAAAACTCATCTACTGATGAAGTTTATGTGATATGATCAAAAGCTCCAGAACAGCTTCGAATGGGACCTTGAGTTTAATTTGTCAGCTGCAGTTTTCTTCAATTTATTTTTATTTGCTTAATTTTATTTACACTAGGGCTGTCAAAGTTAATGCGCTAATAACGGGTTAAAGAAAATTTGTTTTAATGGTCCCATATTGTAAAAAGTGAGATTTTCATGTCTTTTATATTAAAAATCAGGTTTAAGTGCTTTATAAATAGTGCTTGTTTGAAACAAGCTGTTAGGATTTCTGTCCATTTGTGATGTCACAAATATACAATATTTAGACCATTACACGGTTTTAAATGTAAACATTCTAAATGTGTCCAAGTTTATTTCCTGTTGCAGTGTACACTATGTAAATAACATCAGCTGACAGGAAGTAATCATGGACCTAAACTGTTGCCCAGCAAATGCGCTAAAACGGATCGTTTCAGACAGATGGTAAATACAGGTATATTCAGGCAGACAGTATGAGGAAAATAAAGTGTTTTTTTTAACATTAAAGCATGTAAACATGTTCTAGTAGAAACACAAAATACAAGTATGAACCTGAAAATGAGCATGTGTCTGTATCTCGCAAGCCACACATCGCTACAGCAGGATGAACCCAAAATAATAATAATAATAATAATAATACAATAAACGGATCAAAATGATGCCAAAATAATGACATTATGATGTTGATTTGTAAAAAGACCGAATTCATGCTTTGTCAGGTCTGTCAGCAACACAATAAGCAAACAACTTTTAAAATGCTTGTTTTCTGAACGGAGTTCGGATCGATCCGTGCCAGGCTATGCTAACATTGTAGCTGCTCCATTAACGCTCCATCTAGGAATAAATACGGCAGCAACAACGTCAGTGATGACAGCGGGAGAATCTCAACGCTGATAAACTTTCACAACATATGTATATATTGTTACACACCACTTATATGCTGAATGCTTTTGATACACATGCTTTGATAAAAAACTTAAATACTTTTAACCTTGCATGTCATGCTAATACCTTTTCACCTTGTATAAAATGTATAATATACTGACTAGTAAATGTTATCATTTACTAGTAAATGTTATCATTTACTAGTAAATGGTTTGCACTATACACCCATGACAATGTTTCCACTGAGAAAAATAACATCATTATTAAAGGTCCCATATTACAAAAAAGTGAGATTTTCATCTTTTTTTTATTATAAAGCAGGCTTAAGTCCTATATAAATACTGTGAAAGTATCGAAACGCTCAATCCACAGGGAAAAACACACAGCCCGTATTCAGAAACTCTGCATTTGAAACAAGCTGTCGGGATTTCTGTCCATTTGTGATGTCACAAATATACAATATTTAGACCCTTTACACAGATTTAAACGTAAAAATTCTAAATGTGTCCCAGTTTATTTACTGTTGCAGTGTATGTGAATGTCATCAGCTGACAGGAAGTACACATGGACCCAAGCTGTTGCCTAGCAATGCAATTCCGTCGAAATGCGCTAAAACGGAGCGTTTCAGACAGAGGGTAAATACAGGTATATTCAAGCCGACAGTATGAGGAAAGTAAAGGGTTTTTTGAACATTAAAGCATGTAAATATGTTCTAGTAGAAACACAAAATACAAGTATGAACCTGAAATTTAGCACAATATGGGACCTTTAAGTATGCAGATGATACAACCATCCTCGGCCTCATCCAAGGTGGGAACGAGTCCACATACAGGGAACAGGTAAAAAAAAAAATTATCAGCTATGGAGAGGACAAAGACCTTGTTCTCAACATAGAAAAAACAAAGAACTCATCGTGGACTTCAGGATGAGAGCCCCCCATCTGCAGCCTCTCATCTTCCAGGACACAGAGGTGGAGCGGGCTGACAGTTTGAAGTTCCTCGGCCTTCACCTGACTGACAACCTGAGCTGGGCCAAAAACACTACTGAAATAGTGAAGAAAGCTCAGCGGCGGCTGCACTTCATCAGGCTGCTGAAGAAGGCTGGACTCAGACGTCAGCCCCTCACCCCGGCCTACCGAGGACTGGTGGAAAGCATCCTCACCAGCGGCATCACGGTGTGGTTTGGGAACGCTACCCAGGCTGAGAGGAAATCGCTGCAGCGAGTCATAAAAACTTGAGAAAGAATCATTGGCTCTAACCTCCCCTCTATAGACACGATATACACCCAGCGCTGCAGGAGGAGGCCACAGAGCATCCTGAGGGACAGACACCACCCAGCTCACTCTCTGTTCAGGTGGAGGGAATCAGGACACAACCTGAGGCAGCACAGGCCAGAGAGCATCTCCACTCTCAGAGCACCTCTGCTTTTAGCTTCTTCACAGCTACAACAAGACTGGTGTCAAAGGACGTTAAAGAGGGACACAAATACCCCACACCTCACCTCCATACCATTATTGACACACAGTACACCTGAACTGAATGAACTGAAATGCTGTGCAATATGTTGCCTTCCACTCTGGAATTCTCTGAAATATATTAATTATTTATTTTTTTTAATATTTTTGAGAGTTACTAGTTCTTTTAACATGGTCATGGAGCATATATATATACTGTATATTTGTATTTGTATTCTGGGGTATCGTTCCTATGCAGAGAGTAGTTTAGTTTATTTGTTGACTACACTGAGGGCGTTTTATATTTTAATAATTTATTTATTTATTGTGTTGAGTTGAATGTGCTACTTATTTTGTACTGTAATTACCTTGTGCCTTTTCTACCTTTTTTCTTTTCTTATAGCTGACTTGGTGTAAACCGCTCAGAATTACACTGTACTTAGGTACAAATGGCAAATAAAACTCTTGAATCTTGAATCTTGAATCTTGAAAATGTTACCATTTACTAGTAAATGTTACCATTTACTATTACTGAATGTCATTTGCTTCATTATAAGTTGTCTTTCAATCAAACATTAAGATATAAGTGGAAAAAACTGTTCACAAAACATTATAGACATGACCACTGACTATCCGTGTAACAATTTAGCCACATATTCACATACTGACCATATAGGGTCCAGCCATAGACTCGGTTTTTAGCGAGTCTCGTTTTAAATGTAGTTCAAAATACACAATGACTAGGCTGTATGGTAAGGACACACAATAAATACGTCAGAAGAAATGGTGATCTTAACCGTGTTATTCCTGATCCTGAGGGTCACATATGTGGGCGGCCGACCTGTCATCCACGTGCTCACTTGCTAACTTCTGTTTCCATGGATTTGTTTGGTTTTGCGTAAAACTTGTACCATGCCATTTGTTCAGTGTCCCGGTAAGGCAAAGTGTGGGACAGGCACATTTAGATATAAAAAATGATATAAATGATTAGTAAAAAAAAATAATTTTAATATGGTGTGAAATAATATGTATTTGAAACAATTCCATTTGAAATAATGTCATATTATAATTGAATTATCTCATTTTACATAGCTCAACATTGAGACCACAGTTGTGGGACATGAATAAAAGTGGTGTTTGGACCCATAATTTGACCCATTTGGACACATTATTTAGTAATTATTATTTTATATAATTGTAATAACACTGTGTATATATGTATCCAGCATTGTACTGCAAATATTAATATAAATCCCCCAAAAAATGCTCATATTTGCATAAAACTGAAGGATGAAGTGCTACAAACAACAACATTAAACAAACATTAAAACGTGACAGCACTCTCCAAAGATGAATGAGTTGTGTCTTTCCTGTCCATTACCCTCAACTCATTTCAGCCGTACAGCCTCCGTCAGCATCGGTGTTGCTGATCAGTGGCCAGAAAGGTTGTGCTTTGATTGACAGGTGTGATGTGCTTCTGAGCATCCCGACTAATTTTGACAAATAGCTCCGCGTGTGCAGCTTCACAAACTGCAGCGGCGTGAAATGAGCTTTAATTCCTGCCAGTTATTACAGCTCTGATGTTGTTTGTGCTTTGTTTCGCTCCAGCAGGCGCCGACTCGTTTGGTTTGTAGATGAGCAGAATGTGTCGTTGTTGCTGAGGATGAACATCTCTAAAACATCTTTGTAGGAATAGATTTATCACTTATCCCATGAAAATGCTCCAGGCATCTTTGACCATCTGTGCTTTGCTGAATTCAAACATCTACTGTTTCAATTCAGGCTTAAGTAGATGTGTGTGTGTGTGTGTGTGTGTGTGTGTGTGTGTGTGTGTGTGTGTGTGTGTGTGTGGTGAAACATTGGGCTTCTTAAGGGCACAAAGTTAATGCGGAGTTCACATTTCAAAACATAAAATAGGGGAGAGCGGAATCGACACCAAATAACCTTCCTTTACTCATAGGCTACTTGAACAGTAATGAAAATAATTTGATCCCTGAACAGATACAGGTGTCTACTAACAATTTATCAAGTTTTTTTGGAGCCCAACCCACAATTTTGAAAGGCACTATTTTGTTAAAGGTCCCATATTGTAAAAAGTAAGATTTTCATGTCTTTTATATTATAAAGCAGGTTTAAGGGCTATATAATTACTGTTAAACTATCAAAACGTTCAATATATGGAGAAACACACAGCCCGAATTCAGAAATTGTCCATTAGGAAACAAGCCGTTAGGATTTCTGTCCATTTGTGATGTCACAAATATACAATATTTAGACCATTACACGGTTTTAAATGTAAACATTCTAAATGTGTCCCAGTTTATTTCCTGTTGCAGTGTATGTGAATAACATCTGCTGACAGGAAGTTAACATGGACCCAAACTGTTGCCTAGCAATGCAATTCTGTTGCAATTCCATTGAAATGCACTAAAATGGAGCGTTTCAGACAGAGGGTGAATACAGGCATATTCAGACAGACAGTATGAGGAAAATAAAGTTTTTTTTGAACATTACAGCATGTAAACATGTTCTAGTAGAAACACAAAATACAAGTATGAACCTGAAAAATGAGCACGATATGGGACCTTTAAATGTACAAGGAGTGCATTTTCCCAAAATTCCGCCTCCCTGGGACGGTTGGGATGCCTTGTTCTGGGCTAAAATTATATCATTTAAAGAGGCTATGTATGTATCAGAAATAGCTTATTAACAGTGACACCTGTGGCCATTAAGTCGATGATAGTCGGCGTCCTTTTGCTCGCGCTCATGCATGTGCTCGCACTACGTAGACGTGAGCAAGCATCGGTCAAAACAGCGAGGCGACACACACAAGACTTAATGTGATTGACAAGCATCATGTTGATTAGTGCTGGCAAAATTAGCCAGCTAAAACCACAATATCAATTATTTCACATGCTTGTCAGTAAAGTTACCAAACGAAGGTCCCTCCATGAATCCAAGGCCCAACCAACTTTGATCCTAGTTTTTGCCCGACGTGGGTCACATTCCTGTTTTGCAAGACGGGCTTCACTTGCTATAACTTTGTTTTTTTTTGTGCTTCCGTGGAGTTTGTGTTGGAGTTTGAGTTGTGGTGGTAGCTGTCCGTCTCAATCGCCCCCGTTTCAGTGCCCAGGACAACGCCGCTGCCACACAACTGTACACACATGCACCTCTAAACACAATAAACAGCGATATCCATCTGAAAATCACTAATAATTACTAAATATTACTATATAATGGTCAATATCAATAATGAATAATGTGGGATAGTTCCTCATTTCATGGGCTATTTGGGATTTCTACATTATTATTACATACTTACATTAAAACATTAAAAACAAAGCATGAATTGAATTGAATACTGGTTTGGAGGTCGATTACCATGGCGATGGTCAAATCTTCAAAGCATTCGGGTCAGCCTACATGTAATGTACGCTAACACTGCATATCACATCTAAACATACTGCACCATATCAACGTCCCATCCTGTACTCGTGCCCCATCCTCTGTTTAAAGGGGACATGTCACGCAAATTTTTAGGTTTATGCTTGTATTTTGGGTTTCTACTAGAACATGTTTACATGCTTTAATGTTAAAAAAAAACACATTTCAATATACCTGCATTCATGCTCTGTCTGAAACGCTCCGTTTTAGGGTATTTCTATGGAATGGCAACAGATTTGCGTTGCTAGGAAACAGCTTGGGTCCATGTTTACATCCTGTCAGCTGATGTCATTCACATACACTGCAACAGGAAATAAACATGGACACACTTAGTATGTTTACATTTAAAATTGTGTAATGGTCTAAATATTGTAGATTTGTGACATCACAAATGGACAGAATTCCTAACAGCTTGTTTCAAACGCACAGTTTCTGAGTACGGGCTGTGTGTATTTCTCCATGGATTGAGTGTTTTGATAGTTTAACAGTATTTATAAAGCACTTAAACCTGCTTTATAATATAAAGGACATGAAAATCTCACTTTTTACAATATGGGACCTTTTAATATAATGCTTGTCTCACTCTATTTTAATGTCTGTTTATGTTACAATCACCTGTTGTGATTTACCAATGACTGGGTGTACAGTAGCACTGTTATGCCTTTACTTCCCTCATAATGCACACAGCAGTTGGCCCACAGCAAACAAAACACCATCAGGTGCATCATGAATATTCATTAGAACGATATTAAGTCCATTTACACTGAAAACACTTGCAAGCATTCTGCTATTATTGAGCAGTAGTTTGCTTTGGGTAAAAGTGCATTATGATGTCATTACCTGGACATCAGGAGGTTTTTCTCCCATTAAAAAGCTGCTTCCACTCTTTCTAATCACCTGAGGGAATACAGACAAATGAAAAAGTAACTCTTATTTTCTTGGATCTCAAACACGAGGTTAGAAATCTTTTTTTTTTTCAGGCGGCTCAGAGAAAACGCTGACTGCCTTATCTTCTCATCACTCCCCCTCAATATCATATCATTGATTTTTCCTCTAATTGCACATAATAATGTTTTCACATTGAAATCAGCCATGCACATAATCTGTCATTTTCCCCAAGCGAGAAAAAAACGGATGGTTAGATTTCATGGATGAATATTTGGACAGAGCTCCAAATTCTCCTCAGCACTCAGAGGACAAATTAATAACCATGGATCAGAACTCAATTATTTGTCAATGATTAGCGCTGCTTTCTGCTCTCTTAATACACTGTGTTCTGCAGACTTGAATTCTTTCTGGTCTTGTAAAGGTGTGTTTGGTGGTCTTCTAGCGCCACCCGGTGACAAATCTTCATTTTACTTTAGATAAAAAACAAAATTTAGTGTGAACCCTCTTCTTCAGTCAGCAAAACAAACCCGATGGCACTTTATGGATTTTTATGTTTGAGTATAAAAAGACCCTTTCGCACTTTAAGAAAAAAATATAACCTTTATTTAATAATCTCATTGAGATCAAGATCTCTATTGTGAGAGATACCTGAGTACAGCAGGAGAAATAGATCGGAGAAGACACACAAGCATCAGAAACAATCTAAAAAAGTCCAAAATGAAAAGCTTATATTCATCCAATGGGATGAGACTTTCAAGCTTGAACGGAAGTCTGCCCAAGTTCAGTATTTACTAGTGTGGTGTCAACAGTTGGTCAGCCCTGGGATCAGAACAGTAGTTTCAAACTAGAGAAGATGTGATGTACTGAGGCAGCTTTCATAAAATACATTTATAAACAAATGTTAGTGTGAAGTTCTCTTCCTGTTGCTACTGAGGACCATCCTACTTTCTCATACAGAACAAATGTTATGACCTTCTCTGTTGCATAAATCAGTCAAGTCCAGGTTTCTGAATGAGCATATATCACATTCTTTCAATGCATAGACCTAGTTATTAAATACACTATTCAAGGTCTGTGGCAAGGCAAGGCCTGACTGGCACACTCACATACACTTTTTCCAACAATGGCAGTATAATACAGAGGTCACACATAAAGAGACCACATTCCTTTTTTACCATCTGAAAACAAATGCACCAGTTTGGCTGAATTTAAAATCCTCCTGTTCTTCATTTTACTTGAATCTTGGTTTTGTATATTGTAGATTTCTTCCAGAGTTGGATGACATTCCCTGCATGTGTTTAAGCTTTCAATATTTCAAATCTGCCTTAACACAATATTTTCTGTTTCTAAACATTATTAAAATTCTAACTTGTGACACTCCAACAAGTCCAACATATTAACTCACATTTTTAAAAACATTTTAAAAAGGCACAGATAAGCCAGAGATATGCAGTCTGGACTGCATTTCTCAATGGTTCCACACACATTCCTCCACTTCCAAACATTAAAAGTCTTATAAAATATGCAACTATAGCTATCAGGACCAAAAGCATTTTTAAGATATACTATATAGAGCTGAAATTATGAGTCAATCAGTTAGTTGATCTGCAAAAATAAGCGGCAGCTTTCTTTGATAACTGATGAATAATTTCTGTCATTCATCAAGCAAAAATGCCAAAACATTCATTTGATTTGCTGCTTTTGTGTTTTTTTTTTTTTTTTTTATAATTGTGAACTGAACATCTTTGGGTTTTAGATTTCTGTTCAGACACAATAAGACATTTGAAGGCCTCACCTTGGGCTCTGGGAAATTAAATCGTTCCTTTTACACTGTTTTCTGTCATTTTATATACTTAATCAAACAAAATGATAAATTGTTAGTAGAAGCCCTAATACTGAGTTTCCCAGCTTTCCTGTGTGGTCCAAAATACTTTATAGGCCTTGAAAATGTTCCAATTAATTTCAACTCATCTTTATTTGTATAGCACCTTTCACAGGAAGTATCTTTCAGTAATTGTGACAAATTAGCTGTTGTGTGCAAGTTGACAAACATTAGTCAATATGGGTCTCGTGTTAGTAACAGAGGGACATAATACTTTTGAATCTTTACCTGACCTGATGAAAACGAATAATAAAAAAAAACTGGGATGGCTCAGTAACAGGTTGATGGGTGAGTTCTGCTTTAAAATCTATAAAACAACACTGATATTTCATTACCACAAGAAAAAAAGTAATTGTTTTGTTTTTTTCTGTCTTCAAGTTCAGGCACACCTGGGTTTTGTATACAGTAGTGGATCGTTAAGGTCAGGCAACCGCCGTGACTTTTTTTTTACTTTTCTGCGGTTTTGTCATAATGAACCCAACTTCAATAAGCGAGGCATTCGAGCTGTCCCAAAGACATTTTCCATCCTCTATTTGGCGTTTGTCACCTCTTCCTCTGTGGGTTCGGCGCTGTCTGACGCCTCCCTGATGCTTTTATCCGTATTTGCTTCACAGTCTGCAGTTTCCTCTGTATCTGCACATGTCACGTCCTCCTTTTCTTCAATTGTTTCCTCCATCTATTCGTCTGCCACCATGTGTTCATCCCCGACCACGATCTCCATCACATCACTAAATGACTCCTCGTCCACATTCTCTCCTTCCGTCTCTTCCCCCACAGTCTCCTTCTCGTCCTGTTGGGAGGGCGGGGTTGTGGTCCGACCGTCTGACTGTAATACAGCGCCGGGGCTGCCGAGCTCCGACTGAACCCTTCGTGGCCCCAAACCCGAGCCAGAGTTTAGCCAGCAGTAGCCGGAGTGTTTATTCATGTGCTGGGAGTATGAGCCAGAGTGAGAGAATCGCTTCTCGCACTTATTGCACTGGAAGGGTTTCTCTCCGGAGTGTGTCCTCGTGTGTTCGATCAGGTGGTGTTTGTGTTTGAAGGCCTTGTTGCAGGTGTTGCACTGGTGGGGCCGTTTACCTGCAGATGATAGAACAAAGAGTAAGACAGAGTAAAAACTACAACTGATAACTCTGGAGTATGGGTTTGCGGTGTCGTTAATCAATGGTGCGTAGATTGAATTGAACCACAAACCCGTGTTGAAATCGACAGGAGGAAAGCAGTCCTGCTTGGCTAAATAATGGAGCTCACAACTAACGTTAACTGAGGTTCAATTGGGTTACATTATGATGTGTTCAAGCAATATTCAGTAAAAATGACTATTGGCGAAGGGAAATCATCACGTTATCATAATGTAATCTTGTCAGAATTAGCTTTTGGCGAGAAACTTGAATAAATCTAGTTGTTTGAAGGAGATGTTTCCACAGCAATATAAAATAGATATTATAGAAGGAATTATGACCCGTTTAACTTCCTAACACCATCGTTAGCTCAAAACAGCTTATAATGCAAAATTAAAACTACTAATGGCAAGATTTTTTTATAAATGAAAGTATATAATAGTAATACTTAAATACATATATATATTTATTTATATACTTATATAATTGTGTGTTGTCAATGCAAATAACCACTATAGATGACAATAACAAGGTAAAAGGATAACATTTATCCTGATTATAACAAGAGCCTAACTTTACTTTTAATGTTATCAAACAAAGAAATGGGTTCTCCTGTCGTCCTAAATCGATACTAGAGTACTTCCTTGTTTATGAATGAAGCGGTACACAACTTGAAGCCGTTGAAGCAGCGGCGCTGTGTGTGAGTGTTTGACCAATCAGCGACGGTCATTCCTGCAAGCTCCACCCCGAAAGTTCCGGTACTTCCAAAAAGTACTACCCCCCCCAACCAGGGCCCCCCAAAAAGGCCCTGTGAAATGTCCCCGGAACGTAATTTAGACCCTGGTCCCTGTGGTCATAACGAAATGAGTTCCTCAAAAGGTTCTAAGTTCTAGGGAAAGTTCCTGCGGTGGAAACTGTCACTAGTAAGATACATGACAAACTGACCTAAACAGTTAGACTACACAGCCTACTGCCAGCTTTAGTTTCAGTCTTGTGTAGCCGAGGGTTACGCTGCTCCTATACTTTATGAAGATAAAAAATTAATAACACGGAGGCTCCGTATCCTGCAGCGCATCACGTCTTCCGTTCCTTCACAATAAACTCCCCGGACACATACACTGAAACACGGCTTACTAGAGGGAACTAAAGTCATTCACAAATCAACTAAATAACTTACTTAAGTGTTTACAGTTAGCTGTTAGCCGCCAAGCTAACGCGCTCTGCTTGGTAAACATAGCGGTGGAGGATGAAAGACTGCGGACAGAGCGGATTAAAACGTTGCTTTCCTACATTAACCGTTTCATCGTGTTTATGCTTGTTGAACAGGTGTGATAACGTATCTTTGCTTTACACTTGCAAAGTTTTATTGCAGTAACGAGCCGCAATAAAACGTCAACGTCAACTCGTCTTTCCACCGCGGCCTCTCTGATCAGCTGTTCACTGACTGCGCTGTGTGTGTTGGCCTGTGAAAGGAGGCTGGATCACAGGCAGACATGGCTCCAGTGTAACTGGAGCGTTGCGATTGGTTCAATTTCGTCAAGGGCAGACCAAATTTTACTGCGCATGTGTTGTACCCCAAAGATATCATGCATACTCAGCCTCCTTCAAGACACCTTGCAGAGCAGCAGGAAGAGGCTGCAGCTTTAGCTCAGAAGCCCGCATGTACTTAGTACCTATTATGCACCGATATCACGATTCAGTTTTTCGTCTCGACGATGCATGTCGTCATGTTTTTATATTGCGATATTTCGTGGCACGATATTTCGTCACACCCCTGATAAATACTGATGTCAAGTCTTTCTGAGCTGGTAAATTTACAGGCCAGCTGTCATATAAAAGTTACAATCAAACTAAGTAAAACATATTTAATGAGAGATGAAGTCACATTTAAAGTCACGGCCTTGAAAACAAGAACTACCTTTGGACAAAAAAAGGTAAACAGAAACTAGAACACCGTATACTCAATTTAGTATATTATAAGTATAGTATAAGTAGTAAATGTGTTCCTATGTCTGAGCCAACTTCTAATTGTAAGACATACCTGTGTGTTCATATTTGTGCCTGAGCAGGACAGAGTAGTTGCGGAAGACTTTGGGGCAAACGTCACACCGGTAGACGGTGCGGTCTTTTAGCTGTTGCTTCTTCATCAGTGCGGCCGTTTCTGGGTCAATCAGCTCCGAGACGCCGTCAGAGCTTCTGTCCAGCCTCTTCTCATGCTGTAAATGGAAGAAATTACTTTTGATTGTGGTCAAATTATTTTATGTGATGTGTCAGGTGAAGGTAATAAAGAGGTCTGGATGGTGTCTGAATGTTAATTTCTTCCTTGGATTGAGTTGTCCTTGAAAATTTAAATATACTAAATTATCGGCAGATAGGACAAATGCGGATTCCGTCCTGGCCGTGGAACAACGAACCAGCTCTTCACTCTCGCAAGGATCCTGGAGGGGGCCTGGGAGTATGCCTATCCAGTCTACATGTGTTTTGTGGACTTGGAGAAGACGTATGACCGGGTCCCCCGGGAGATACTGTGGGGGGTGCTGCGGGAGTATGGGGTGAGGGGGTCCCTTCTCAGGGCCATCCAATCTCTATACGCCCAAAGCAAGAGCTGTGTTAGGGTTCTCGGCAGTAAGTCGGACTAATTTCCGGTGGGGGTTGGCCTCCGCCAGGGCTGCGCTATGTCACCAATCCTGTTTGTGATATTCACAGACAGGATATCGAGACATAGTTGGGGGTGGGGGGTATGCAGTTCGGTGTGCTGAGGATCTCATCGCTGCTTTGTGCAGATGATGTGGTCCTGTTGGCATCATCGGTTTGTGACCTCCAGCACTCACTGGATCGGTTCGCAGCTGGGATGAGGATCAGCACCTCTAAACCGGAGGTCATGACTCTCAGCAGGAAACCGATGGATTGCCGACTCCGGGTAGGGAATGAGTCCTTACCCCAGTTGAAGGAGTTTCAGTACCTTTGGGTCTTGTTCACCAGTGAGGGGACAATGGAACATGAGATTGTCCGGAGAATCGGAGCAGTGGGGGCGGTATTGCATTCGCTTTACACTAAAAGAGAGCTGAGCCTGAGGCAAAGCTCTCGATCTACCGGTCAATCTTCGTTCCTATTGTCACCTATGGTCATGAGCGCTGGGTCATGACCGAAAGAACTAGATTGTGGGTACAAGCGGCCGGAATGGGTTTTCTCAGAAGGGTGGCTGGCGTCTCCCTTAGAGATAGGGTGAGAAGCTCGGTCATCCGTGAAGGACTTGGAGTAGAGCCGTTGCTCCTTTGCGTTGAAAGGAGCCAGCTGAGGTGGTTCGGGCATCTAGTAAGGATGCCCCCTGGGCGTCTCCCTAGGGAGGTGTTCCAGGCACAAACAGCTGGGAGGAGGCCACGCGGAAGACCCAGGACTAGGTGGAGAGAATATATCTCCACACTGGCCTGGGAACACCTCGGGATCCCCCAATCAAAGCTGGTTAATGTGGCCCGACCCCGGATAAGCAGTTGAAAGTGAGTGAGTAAGTGATGAGTGTGTATCGGCAGATGCTTTTAGCATCCAGGTGTCCGTAACCAACAATGTTATTTGCACCTGACCCGGGCACACATTAGATACTGTACATGTATGTTTCCTAGACCTAACCAAACTGCGACTGAAAATAATAATTAAAAAAACAGAAAATAATAAGTCAACTAAGTGAAAAATACGACTCAAACCCCAGTGTCCAAAGGTGATAGTCCTGAGTTTGACCCACTGATCCACCACAACCTACTCCTTGCATGTACTCGGTCGCTCTTTGTATTACTACTACTATTACCAGGTGTAAATAGCCCAAAAGCTGCATCCGGTCGCAAATAGAAATGTAAATTATACTATACGCTGTGGTCAGAGTAGTAGTAGTAGTAGTAGTAGTAGTAGTAGGAGAAGAATAAATACAAGAGCTTGATAGTTAGAAATCAAAATAAATTGCCCACAGAGGAAATATTGTTTGGTAAACATAATGTTTAACACTACCAACCTTATTGCTGTTCAGTACGACAGTCTTTGCTCCACTGACGTTGCCGGCCGTAGTGACGTAGACGTAGGTAAGCTGAGGGGTGAGGATGGGGCGTTTTGTTGTGGTGTTAATGGCGCTGAGACAGCCCACCGTGCCTTGACCAGCAATGGCCGCTAACGTGCATAGCTGTGCAGCGGCGACGATGTTGACAGGTCTTCCGGTCTGAGGCGTGGTGACGTAGATGGTTCGACCCTCCAACTGCTCCTTCCTCAGGCAGGTAAGGGGCTGTTCCTGCTGCTTTGCGGGAAGTGTGGTCGTTTCCAATGATGCTGCATTATGTTTAGGAAGGGAGAGGTCAAGCAGATCGGCCTCGGAGTTCGGGAAGTCTGGGTCTTCTGGCTCGCACTTAACGATGACGAGGTCTTCGGTGTTGAGGCTTAGTGGTGAAGAGTCTGACGGAGAAGCGCTGCCAGATTCTGATGAATCTCCATTCTGACTCGAGAAGTCCTCTGAGCTGGAATTTGTGTTTTCAGTCTTTTTGCAAACCGCTGTAGCTTTATTGTGGTATTTGCCCACATTTTTCCCAGAGTTCATCTTTGCAAACCACTTTCTGACCACATCCACAGGAATACTGACGGACTCTGAGATCTTTGTCAGCTCCGCCTCGCTGGGGTTGGCATTGGAGGCGAAGTAGATCTTGAGGAGTGAGAGGACGTCGTCCACAGGTGGCTCCTCCAGCATCACCCCTGCCCCACTTAGCAGACCAGCAAACGAGGGGTCCAAAGCGGCGGAGTCAATGGCCTCCCCGTTGGCTGCTTTGTAGTGCTGGAGGAGGTGCAACGCTTCCAAGTTGTCGGGACATTCATCGCATAGTAAACATGTATTGGTGCTGTTGACTTTTGGCATCTGAGCTGTTGGGGTGTCTGAAGTCATTTGTGTCTGTGCAACAGCAACTGATTCTGGCTCTGCCTTTACAATGGAGAGGTCGGTCACCTCTGGAGTTGAGGGTTTATCTGTCTTGGTGGGGGTGGGGGCTGCAGCAGTGGTGACAGTGGGAGGGGGAACAAAATTGGTTTTAATAAAAAGCGGTATAGGCTGGGTAGTGGCAGTGGTGGCGGCTGCAGGTCTGATCTTGTACTTGATGATGATCTTCTTGGTGCCATTATGAACCACTAAGAATGGCGGGTTGACAATCTGCCTCTGGACAATTCCCTGCTTCCCCTGCGTCACCACGCTGTTAGCTGTGCCCAGCACCTGCCTGAGCACGTTTTCGCTCATTGCCAACTTGAGCACATTTTGCAAGTCCTTCAAATTGATGCTCATGGGCGCCCTGACTATTGGTAGGGACAAAGCCACACCCTGAGGCAGGGTTGTAGCTGGAACAAGAGCTGGGTGTGTCGTCCCTCCGTTCACCACTCCGTTGGTACCAGATGAAGTTGCAGGTGCCGCCATCACAGGCTTGCACTCGTATTCCACAGGTTCAGATTTGATCTGAGTGACGGGGAGCTGCTCCTGGAGGGGTTTGCTCTCAGTCTTCTCTTTAAGAATCATGCGGGCCGGAGCAATTACAACCGGTGTGGTCTGGGTGGTGGGTGAAGTGGATTTTATCTGGGTGACGGGGAGTTGCCCCTGGAGGGGTTTGCGTTCAGTCTCCTCTTTAAGAAACACGCGGGCCAGAGAAATTACGACCGGTGTGGTCTGGGTGCTGGGTGAGGGGGTTTTGATCTGGGTGACGGGGAGCTGCTCCTGGAGGGGTTTACTTTCAGTGTCCTCTTTAAGAATCATGAGGGCCGGAGCAATTGCGACCGGTGTGGTCTGAGTGGTGGGTGAGGTGGATTTTATCTGGGTGACGGGGAGTTGCTCCTGGAGGGGTGTGCTTTCAGTGTCCTCTTTAAGAATCATGCAGGCTGAGGAACTTATGGCCGGTGTGGTATGGGTGGTGGGTGAGGGGGATTTGATCTGGGTGACGTGGAGCTGCTCCTGGAGGGGTTTACTTTCAGTCTTCTCTTTAAGAAACACGCGGGCCGGAGAAATTACGACCGGTGTGGTCTGGGTGGTGGGTGAGGTGGATTTTATCTGGGTGACGGGGAGTTGCTCCTGGAGGGGTTTGCGTTCAGTCTCCTCTTTAAGAAACACGCGGGCCGGAGAAATTACGACCGGTGTGGTCTGGGTGGTGGGTGAGGGGGTTTTGATCTGAGTGACGGGGAGCTGCTCCTGGAGGGGTTTGCTTTCAGTGTCCTCTTTAAGAATCATGCGGCCTGGAGAAATTATGACCGGTGTGGTCTGGGTGGTGGGTGAGGTGGATTTTATCTGGGTGACGGGGAGTTGCTCCTGGAGGGGTTTGCTTTCAGTGTCCTCTTTAAGAATCATGCTGGTCGGAGACATTTCGATCAGTGTTGTCTGGGTGGTGGGTGGGGGGGGTTTGATTGATGTTTGAGTGATGCCATTGGGAGGTTCTGCACCCACACACTTCTTACTGCTGATGTGGGAGAATCGCTTATTGCAGTTTGAGCAGTCATATGGTTTCTCACCTAAAAGGGGCACAGAGAAATAACAAAAACTGTTATTTGATTTTTATTTAAATTAATCTTTATGTTTCCATGTATGTCACTTTCCTCTTTGTACAGTTCAATTGTAAGTTAGGCTGGGCATCAAATCTCAGGACTTTAATGTGTATGTGTCACAGTGTAGGTGCAACGACTTAATTAGGCATTCAATATAAATACTGATAGTCTTGATAACAGAATTTAACTCATTAAATATACCTCAGCACCAACCTTTTTGACAGAGGGAAAATGACAATTAATCAATTAACTAATTTAGTCTCTTAAAATATACTAAACTATCAATGAATAATTAAAGTTACTACGAGGAACTTTCATTTTGTGTTGATTTTGGCGGTCCCTGTGGACCAAAGCGGTGGTGTTTCCGAGCACCAGAGTCCCTTTAAAAAAATCTAATTTTACTGCAGCAGGGTCAAACGGTCTGCCCCGCACAGTCCTGGTTCAGATTCTCCTGTACCTCCCCTACCCCCCAGCAGGCCCAGCAATACAGCCTTGGCCTCCAGCAGCGTAGTGTCGGTCAGCGGGGCGAGCCGATGCTGCCGAATCTGGTGACTGGATGAGCCGATATACCGCCCAGCACGATAGGTAAGTATGAGTAATGAATTACCTGTGGCCCCTGGCAGCTCCAATGACTTGGCCTTGGTCCTTCGCTGACGAATGTCCTCATGGTGCTCAGCTGAAAAGTCAGATAGTTGTTTGAAATGAGAAGTACAAAGCAGTTAGTTATCCATGTATTAAATTGTATTGTGTGACTGTAGTTGAGTCCATAAATGGAAGGGTTGATAGGAAAGCATGAGTAATTTACCTGTAGCCTCAGGCGGGTCCAATGACCTCTTCCGTGTCATTCGCTGCCAGCTATCCTCACGGCGCTTAGCTGAAAAGTAAATATTTCCAATGGGTTTTCATATGCCTACTTAATTTGAAATTAGAGCCACAAAACCAAAGCCATGTTAGACCATGTCTGAATAAGATGTTATATGTAACTGATAATTGTTTTTGTGGGGTGAAACAGCTGGACTCTTTATTAGCATGGTAATGCTAGCAGCTAGCTAAGACAGCAAATCTGCAATATATTAAATTTAGGGCAATCAATTCAAATATTTAGTTATGATTAATCGCACGATTGTCCATTGTTAATTGTAATTAATATTAAATTAATTGCATATTTTTTATCTGTTCAAAATGTACCTTAAAAGGGAGATTTGTAAAATATTTAATACTCTTATCAACATGGGAGTGGGCAAATAGGCCTGCTATATGCAAATATATGTATATATTTATTATTGGAAATCAATTTACAACACAAAACAATGACAAATATTGTCCAGAAACCCTCACAGCTACTGCATTTAGCATAAAACAATATGCTCAAATCAACAGGCAACAACAGCTGTCAGTGTGTCAGTGTGCTGACTTGACTATGACTTGCCCAAAGCTGCATGTGATTATCATAAAGTGGGCATGTCTGTAAAGGGGAGACTCGTGGGTACCCATAGAACCCATTTTCATTCACATATCTTGAGGTCAGAGGCCATGGGGACCCCTTTGAAGATGGACATGCCAGTTTTTCCTTGCCAAAATTTAAAGTTTGGAGCGTTATTTAGCCTCCTTCCCAACAAGCTAGTATGACATGGTTGGTACGAATGGCAAGCTATAAAACTGTGCCCATTGTATTCTATGACTATAGTTGAGTCCATAGTAGGGATGTCCATAATTAACTGCTAACCGACATTAAGCATTTTAACCGATTAAAGCTATCGGTTACAAGAAATGTTAATAATCAACTCAAAAGCTGAGCAGCTCAGAGGAGCGGCTCGTCTCTTTAAGGAGAAAAGCTGGTCCACCTTAACAGCCCACCTTAAGAGGCGGAGCCGGAGTTGCAGGATACAGGAAGTTGGCTCCAGTCTCTGGTTCACTTGAGCGGAGCGAAGGAGTTGTAGTTTTGTAGCATTTCTTCACCGACAAATAAACTGTCCACACACTGCTACACCTACGTTCACAGCTAGAACGCCACCAACAACCTCACACTCACCACCAACACACACACACCGTCTGTTGGAAACTCGCTAAAGTTACGCAGGCTACGTGTGCTGCAGCGAGCACGAAGCCTCCGGCAATGCTAGAGCTGCTAACGTAGCACAAATACACACACTGTTGGACAATCGCTAAAGTTATGCCAGGCAGACACACAGCTAACAACCTGCTAAATTAAATGTGTGGTGGAGACCTTTACTGGAAAGTGGCTGCATGTCCGCAACACTACACGCAGCATCGTAGCTGCTAAGTTAACGCTCCCGGACGGTGAACTGGAGACTCCTGCAGCTGGTACACCGCTGCATGCAAGATAAAATCTTGTCGGTTAACGGTTAATAATCGGTTAATGAGGGCCGGTTATCGGTTAAGAACATTTTTCAAAATGAGCATCCTTAGTCCATAGATGGAAGGGTTAATAGAAACGCATGAGTAATTACCTGTAGACACGAGCGTCTCCAATGACCTCTTCCGTCTCATTCTCTGCCGACTATCCTCACGGCGCTCAGCTGAAAAGTACATATTTTCAATGGGTTTTCATGCACTTACTTAATGTGAAATAGACCCACATGTAAATGTTATTACTGTGGGATGAATCAGCTATGTACTTTATTATAATGGTAATGCTAGCAGCTAGCTAAGACAATGAATCCACAACGTGTTCGTGTTGATTTGTACATTCTAAAAAAAAGGTTAAAGGAGTATTTACCTGTAGCCTGGGGCAGCTCCGATGACCTCAACCGGCTCATTCTCTGACGATTGTCCTCACGACGCTTAGCTGAAAAGTCAGAGAGTTGTGTGAAATGAGACAGTGGTGCCTACACTTTTGGTAAATATTTATGTAGGCTATGACGGACTAAATTGTAACATAACTAAAGTGGGCACCATGCATGAAAGTAGGCTTTACATGCATAATCCCATTGTGAACTATGAGGTGGTTGCTTGTGGAAACACAATGGAATAAATGGAAGTATTAAAGTGGCAGTAGCCAGTATATGTTTGGCATCATTGGGAAAAAATTCCATAATAACCTTTCAGCATATTGTAATTCAAGTGTTCTGGGAGAAAACTAGACTTCTGCACCTCCTCATGGCTCTGTTTTCAGGCTTCAGAAAAATCTTGTTTATTTTAATTCCAACCGTGGTAATGAAGTGATATTTTTCACTGGTTGTCCACGTTAGGTCAGATGATCCTTTATTATATGTTGATTTAAAGTGTTCCAGCAGCAGAAGGACCTGTGGTATCTCTCTCTAACACACCGCTGGTGAAGCAGCACTGAGAGAGCTATTTAAGAACGTACGAGGGGAAGCGGCGCCTTTTGTAGTCCATCTTCAGAACATTGTAGTTTCACCACGGCAGACCCATGTCACTAACATCTGTCGCCTCGTAATCACGAAGCCTAGTGAAAGAGCAGTCGGATTCTCTGAACACCACGGTTGTCTTTTCCTAAGTCCTTCTGAATTCTCCTTCTCATCTTTCCTTGACCTCATGACGTTTTCCATGGAGGTCAAGGAACAGTGGTTAGGAAAAGACATTAGGACATAGTTTTTTTTTTTTTTACTAAATCGACCACAGCCGTGATTTTTCTTTTTTCAGATTACCTGTCTCATGCACTACTGTCAGGATATAATGACTGTTGTATAAATAATAACTTTTTAAATCATATTTGCTCCATTTCAACCCGCTTTAATTTCTATATCTGTGATTAGACATCAACAGTGTTTTACTCTTGAAATGTAATAGATCACAGATTATTAGTTACCCTGTTTAAAAATGTAATAGGTAATGTAACTATTTTAATGACTTCAAAGTTGTGAAATTTGATTCTTTTATAAGAAATGTTTAAAAACTGTCATTAAAGCTGAAAAGCCCTAAAACCATTAAACTTAAACCAGAAAGTGTAAACCTCACTAAAGTACTCAACACTGATTACTCTCAAACTTGTTTTAAAAGTTCATCAATATAACTTGAATGTTATATTATGTATATACGATTTTAATAACACATTTTGATGTGACCCCTTTGCAACATTTTTATTAGTAACTATGATTTAATTACTTATTATTGTTTGTCAGTAACTGAAACTGATTGTTTGGTCATAGTTTCTCCCCAATACTGGACATCAACCATCACACTGTGAACTGTGAGGCAGCTGCTAATGAAAACACAATCATGTGTTGGAAAACAGTTGTTCTAGATCTCTGATCAGACATCAATCATCACACTGTGAACTATGAGAGAGTTACTAATGAAAACACTCATATGTTGGAGAACAGCTGCAGCACTGATGTTGACGTGATCTCTCGGATTGAGCATCGACGCATGGAGAGATCGTGTGCGCCGTCTGGACCGTGAAGACGCATGAACTGCTAAGCTAGCCAGCTAGCTCCTTTATTGGCATGCTAGCAGTATAATAGCGTTAGTAGAGAAGTCTCACCTGCCTCCTCTGCAGACTCTGTACTACGCAACAATCTCTTGCGTTTGGCGTTACGAGTTCCCGACAGGAGTCTGCGCTTCTTTTTAGGCATGGTGTGTAACTCAGGACCCCAGAGAGAGCAGGAGAGCAGGAGGAGCAGCGAGCTACGAAGCTACGAAGCTAACTCTTACAAACAACCGAACAACCAAAACCCCGGATGTACAAAGAGAGCGTGGGTTACTACTTCCGGGTTCATCACGTGACGCCACTGGGCCTCTTAAAGACTTTTCCCTTTTCCCTCTAGGAGAGACACGTCCGTCCCATAGCAGAGAGAGACATCTGTCCCCTAGGAGAGAGACGTCTGTTCCCTAGGAGAGACACGTCTGTCCCATAGGAGAGACACATCTGTCCCCTAGGAGAGAGACATCTGTCCCATCCATCCATGGTCTGTGGTCTATTGGACCCTCTTCTACATCCATGGTCTAAGGTTTATTGGACCCTCTTCTACATCCATGGTCTGTGGTCTGTTGGACCCTCTTCTACATCCATGGTCTGTGGTCTGTTGGACTCCATTTTGGAGATCATTGACATGAAAAAGTTTGAGATTGCTCTCAAAATCTGTGTGCTGGATATTTCTAACTTCCATTTATGTCCATCGCTCACTTTATGCTCCTCTGGGAAGCAGCCGGGAAAAAGGTTTAATAAATAAATAAGTAAGTAAGTAAACGGTTATAATAGTATGCACATTTAAAATATTTGTATTGTTCAACATAGGCTATTTCGGTAGAGACATTAAAATTATGACAATAGAATAGAAATAATATTGTTTTACATTTGTACGCCACTTTGTAGGCAGACGTTTTACTGGTGTTCGGTAGTCGCTTTTAGTCTAAAATGACGGAGGCATAGCTTTGCTGACGGGCGCTGGCGCTGCTGACGTTGCAATCAAACTAACAATTGACTTAAAATGTCTCGTCCGAAATCACATACTATGTACTACATACTCAATAGGTGTACAAAGGTGTGCTATCGTTCAACATACCTTTGGGTGAATAAACAGTAGTAAGTATCTTTTTGGACGCACTCGGCAGGAAATTTACGTCGTCAAATTCCTGAGAGCCTCCTTGCCGGTTGGTCTGAACTAATTTCAAATATATATGTTACGCCTAGCAAAGTGGAATCTTATACTTACAGTTAAATTGAAGCGTTATTGATGTTACAGAGCTGTCCGTCAACATCTGTTATGAACGTTGTCGTTACTGTTGCATTGTAGGACCGGAAATAGTATGCAATATGCGTACTATTGATTTTCATACTGAGGTTTCGGACATACTAAAATATCTCACATACTGTTTAAGCATGCTAAATAGCATGTTATGTTGGTATGGAATTTCGGACGCAACTTTTCACTTCCTAGCAATATACTTTCTTTGGTGGAGCCTACACGCACGCACATATGCAGATTTCAGATCAGATTTTGTAATTTGCGTGTTACCTTCTAGACACAACCCACAGGGACCCACATAGGAGAAGTTTGGTTTGCCCTGGAAGCAACTCTGAGGAGCTCCCTGCAGGCAGGCTGCCTTGTGTGCTATAACGTGACGGAAAAAAGATCATAACAATAAAGCTCATTAAATAATGCTGAACCAAATCAATATATTTGCACTGACAAAAGTTAAGCAGTCATACTGCATGCTTAGCCGTGTGCCGTTACGCTTTATGCCCAGTTAACCTCAGTCCATGAAGAGAGAGGGGTTCCTTTAGCTGCCTTGTTAGCCCAGCTGGCGAGTTTGTTGATAAGATGACGTCATGAGTCATTGGCCACAGTGACCTATGGTAGTTTAATTCAATGGCTCTCCTTTGTCAACAGAACAAAGGAGACTTAAACCACATTAGCCTCTGTTTGTTTTATCCTTCTGAGACACTGCTGAGTGTTAACTCAAATATACAGAGGTCATTTAAAGGTCCCATATCGTGCTCATTTTCAGGTTTATATTTGTATTTTGTGTTTCTACTAGAACATGTTTACATGCTTAATGTTCAAAAAAAAATTTATTTTCCTCATACTGTCGGCCTGAATATGCCTGTATTTACCCTCTGTCTGAAACGCTCCGTTTTAGCGCATTTTGACAGAATTGCGACGAAATTGCAACAGAATTGCGTTGCTAGGCAACAGCTTGTGTCCATGTGTACCTCCTGTTAGCTGATGACATTCACATACACCGCAACCAGGAATAAACTGGGACACATTTAGAATGTTTACGTTTAAAATTGTGTAAAGGGTCTAAATATTGTATATTTGTGACATCATGAATGGGCAGAAATCCTGACAGCTTGTTTCAAATGCAGAGTTTCTGAATATGGGCTGTGTGTATTTCCCTGTGGATTGAGTGTTTCGATACTTTCATAGTATTTATATAGGACTTAAGCCTGCTTTGTAATAGAAAAAACATGAAAATCTCACTTTTTTATAATATGGGACCTTTAAGGGACAACAGGTTAAATTCTGTGTTTTACTTCTTAAACTTATGTTGCGTCCATCATTGTTGCTGCAGAGCTGATTTTTCTTTTCATGTCTCCACTGCACAGAGATCAGCTGTCAATCAAACATTATGGGCGATACTTTAACATCGTCTCATGAGTTGTTCTGTAAATGTTTGTCTTTAGGTAGGCGCTCCTCCCTGTGTCTGTTCAGCCATGTAGGCTGTCACTGCTCATGATGATCTCTGTTTACCTGAACTGATATTTCTCTGCATGAAAATGTAAACTTCTCTGTGCTCTAAATGTCTGTTGGATTGTTGTATTGATGTATTTGTATGTTGTTGTTTCTCTTCCACTGCATGGGTCTTAAGAGAGAAAGCACCAGAGCTTCCTTTATCCTAGATATTTTGCTCTCACCACTTATTCTAAAGATAGGCTATCTATAATTAAAGGTCCCATATCGTGCTCATTTTCAAGTTCATACTTGTATTTTATGTTTCTATCAGAGCATATTTACGTGCTGTAATGTTTTTTTAAAAAACACATTATTTTCCTCGTACTGTCTGCCTGAATATGCCTGTATTTACCCTCTGTCTGAAACGCTCCGTTTTAGCACATTTCAGCGGAATTGCGTTGTTGGGCAACAGCTTGGGTCTCTGTTTACCTCCTGTCAGCTGATGTCATTCACATACACTGCAACCGGAAATAGGTTGCATCCGAAATTCTATACTAACATGCTATTTAGTAGGCTAAAACAGTATGTGAGATATTTCAGTGTGTCCGAAACCTTAGTGGTACGTGAATTGCATACTATTCCCGGTGAAATATTACAATAGCTATGCAAAGCTAGACACTACGGTGGCATAAATATCCCACAATGCAATGCGGTACTGAGGACAACGTTCGTAATGGACGTTGACAGACAGCTCTGTAACATCAATAACACTTAAATTTAACTGTAAATATAAGATTTCGCTTTGCTAGGCGAAATATATATTTTAAATTAATTCAGACTTTGATCCTCACAAACCGTCATTTTGGTCCCATGAGGTTGGAACGGGTTACCATGGTTACACGTCTCCAACCGGTAAGGGGGATCTAAGGAAGTGACGATGTAAATTACTGCTCAGTGCGTCCGAAAAGATACATACCACTGTTTATTCACAGAAAAGTACATTGAACGATAGTACACCTATTGAGTATGTAGTGTAGGACGAAGCCGTAATATCGGTTACGTTTAAAATCCGTCCATCCATTATCTGTAACCGCTTATCCCATTCGGGGTGGCGGGGGGGCTGGAACCGATCCCAGCTGACATTGGGCGAAGGCGGGGTACACCCTGGACAGGTCGCCAGACCATCACAGGGCTACATCTTCGGTCAAGAGAGTTTATTTAAATACCAGGAAGTCAACTCAGTCCTCTCTGCCATCCCACCTCCTTTCTGCCCACCACCTTCAAACACACCTCTGCCTAACATCTGTCTGCTTCTGTGTGTTTATCAAAGGTCCCATATCGTGCTCATTTTTCAGATTCATACTTGTATTTTGTGTTTCTACTAGAACATGTTTACATGCTGTAATGTTCAGTTTATTTTCCTCATAATGTCTGTCTGAATATACCTGTATTCACCCTCTGTCTGAAACGCTCCGTTTTAGTGCATTTCAATGGAATTGCAACAGAAGGCAACAGTTTGGGTCCATGTTTACTTCCTGTCAGCTGATGTTATTCACATATACTGCAACAGGAAATAAACTGGGACACATTTAGAATGTTTACGTTTGAAACCATGTAATGATCTAAATATTGTAGATTTGTGACATCACAAATGGACAGAAATCCTAACGGCTTGTTTCAAACGCACAATTTCTGAATACGGGCTGTGTGTATTTCTCCGTATATTGAGCGTTTTGATAGTTTAACAGTATTTATAAAGCACTTAAACCTGCTTTATAATGTAAAAGACATGAAAATCTCACTTTTTACAATATGGGACCTTATTCATCCTCATTCTTTCTTTTTTCCCCCTTATATAGTTATTGTACATAAAAAAAACACACAAAACACACAAAAAAAGCCATATCCTCTCCTAACACACATATCTCATCTTAACATGCTTTACTGCACCATATCAACCTCCCGTCTTGCACTATCCTCTAGTAATGCTTTTCTCACTGTATGTTATGTCATGTATCCTGCTGTGTTTTGTCTTGCTTCACCAATTAAAATAAAAGTTTACATCCCTTCATAATGCACACAGCAGTTTGCCCACAGCAAACAAAACACCATCATCAGGTGTATCACGAATATTCATTAGAACGATATTACTGAAATCCCTTTGCTTAGAGTAAAAGTGCATTAAGATGTCATTACCTGGACATCAGGAGGTTTTTCTCCCGTTAAAAAAGATGCTTCCACTCTTTCTAATCACCTAAGGGAATACAGACAAATGAAAAAGTAACTCTTATTTTCTTGGATCTCAAACACGAGGTTAGAAATCTTTTTTTTTTCAGGCGGCTCAGAGAAAACGCTGACTGCCTTATCTTCTCATCACTCCCCCTCAATATCATATCATTGATTTTTCCTCTAATTGCACATAATAATGTTTTCACATTGAAATCAGCCATGCACATAATCTGTCATTTTCCCCAAGCGAGAAAAAAACGGATGGTTAGATTTCATGGATGAATATTTGGACAGAGCTCCAAATTCTCCTCAGCACTCAGAGGACAAATTAATAACCATGGATCAGAACTCAATTATTTGTCAATGATTAGCGCTGCTTTCTGCTCTCTTAATACACTGTGTTCTGCAGACTTGAATTCTTTCTGGTCTTGTAAAGGTGTGTTTGGTGGTCTTCTATCGCCGCCCGGTGACAAATCTTCATTTTGCTTTAGATAAAAAAAAACAACATTCAGTGTGAACCCTCTTCCTCAGTCAGCAAAACAAACCTGACTGCACTTTATGGATTTTTACATTTGAGTATAAAAAGACCCTTTTGCACTTTAAGAAAAATTTATTTATTTATAGAATTTATTTAATAATCTCATTGAGATCAAGATCTCTATTGTGAGAGATACCTGGGTACAGCAGGAGAAATAGATCAGAGAAGACACACAAGCATCAGAAACAATCTAAAAAAGTCCAAAATGAAAAGTTTAAATTCATCCAAATAGAATGAGACTTTCGAGGTTTAATAGAAGTTCATACCATTTATATGGTGCAAAGAACTGAAAGGCAGTCTGCCCAAGTTCAGTATTTACTAGTGGGGTGTCAACAGTTGGTCAGTCATGGGATCGGAACAGTAGTTTCAAATTAGAGAAGATGTGATGTACTGAGGCAGCTTTCATAAGATACATTTATAAACAAATGTTAGTGTGAAGTTCTCTCCCTGTTGCTACTGAGGACCATCCTACTTTCTCATACAGAACAAATGTTATGACCTTCTCTGCTGCATAAAGCCGCCTATTTTACAGAGCCATGATCTCATTCTTTCAATGCATAGGCCTAATTATTGTATTATTTTTTGATAACTGATTCGTTTCAGTGATTTTTCAAGCAAAAATGCCAAACTTTCTTGGTTTCTGGCTTTTCCTGTGTGATGATTTGCTGATTTTGTTTATATAGCTTAATAAGATACACAGTATCTAAATATCTTAAGATTGCTGTTCGGACAAATCAAGACGGGGCCAATCTTGGGACTCTGTGAAATAAATTGTTCCTTTTACACAATTTTATGTCATTTTATAGACCTAACAATTAATTGATTAATCAAACAACAAAAAAGAAAATTCTTGTCAGATTAATCAATAATGATGATAATCGTTAGTTGAAGCCCTAATACTGTGTTTCCCAGCTTTGTGTCCAAAATACTTTACAGGCCTTGTAAATATTGCAATTAATTTCAACTCATCTTTATTTGTATAGCACCTTTCACAGGAAGGATCTTTCAGTAATTGTGACAAATTAGCTGTTGTGTGCAAGTTGACAAACATTAATCAATATGGGTCTCGTGTTAGTAACAGAGGGACATAACACTTTTGAATCTTCACCTGACCTGATGAAAACAAACAATAAAACAACCTGGGATGGCTCAGTAATGTAAGAGTTCTGCTTTAAAATATGTAAAAACAATTATTAAAATAAAAACTATAAAACAATTTTAAACACAGAAACTCAACTTCTGTCTCACAAGAAAAAAGTCACTGTTGACTGTTTCTTAAGTTCAGGCACATCTGGTTTTTTGTGTAGTTTTGTCTCAATTAAAGTGGCAACAGACTTTCAACCCCCCCCACCCCCACCCCCAAGTGTTTACTAGTGTTATTATTTGGTGCTGGTATCACAAAGACAACCGGATCGCTTTAGTTTTCTTCAGAGCTACCAACAACACAGTTAGCAACATGGCTACCGCTAGCAGACTGGCTACTGTCCAAAGCAAGAAACAACCATAAGAACCCCAACTTGAACTGGAAACACTTATTATTTTATCACCTTAGTATAAGTGTAGATGCAACTCGAGTGATAGCCTCGTCTTTTGTGCCGTAAATTCAGCCCCCGGGAGATCGCGACCCGGTGTCAGACATGGTGAAAGCGGGACTTAAAGGGAACCAGTCTGAACACTGATGGTGTCATTATTCTACAGCCATTACATTATGAAATCTACATTTACTTCGTAATGATAAGTTAAAGCAAAAAACTTGTCTATTGCCACTTTAACTTGACTTCAATAAGCGAGGCATTCGAGCTGTCCGGAGAGATTTTCCATCCTCCATTCGGCGTTTGTCACCTCTTCCTCTGTTGGTTTGACACTGTCTGGCCCCCCCCTGATGCTTTTGTCTGTATTTGCTTCACAGTCTGGCATTTCCTCTGTATCGGAACTTGTTGCTTCCTCCTTTTCTTCAGCTGTTTCTGCATCTATTTGTCCACCATGTGTTCATCCCCGACCTAGATCTCCATTACATCACAAAATAACTCCTTGTCCAGCTTCTCTTCTTCCGCAATCTTCTTGTCCTCCTCTTCTTTTCTCTTCCTCTCGTCTGACTCCAGTTGTGAGGGCGGGGGTCGTGGTCTGACTGTCCGACTGTAGTACATCGTGGAGGCCGCCGAGCTCCGACTGAACCCTACGAGGCCCCAAACCGGAGTTTAGCCAGATATTCCTGCAGTGGAGGAACTGTTTTTTCACATGGTCAGAGTGTGTGCGAGATGTAGAAAAACGCTTCCCACACTTATCACACTGGTAGGGTTTCTCTCCGGAGTGCATGCTTGAGTGTTGGATAAGGTGATGTTTGCGTTTGAAGGCCTTGTTGCAGATGTTACACTCGTAGGGCCGTTTTCCTGCAGATGGTAGAACAAAGAGTCAGACAGGGACTCACACTGCCTTTGCCTCCAAAATAACACTAACTAAACTGAAACAGTCTGATTAAAGCTAGAATTGGTAATCTTCTTCTAAAACAAGTACACATAATTTAGGGGGGGCTGGGGAGCGCAATGGCAAGTGAAACACTGTAAGACATACCTGTGTGTTCAAAGTTGTGCCTGAGCAAGTTGAACTTGTTCAGGAATTCTTTGGAGCAAAGGTCACACCGGAGGTCGGTGAAGTTTTCCAGCCGTCGCTTCTTTTTCAGTGCAGCTGCAACTGCATCCTTCGGCTCCTCCCCTGTGGAGACACCATCAGAAATGGTATGACCTTCTCTGTTGTATAAAGCAGTCTTTTTTACAGAGCTAAGATATCTTTCTTTCAATGCAAAGGCCTAATTATTTTTTGACAGCTGATTGTTTCAGTGATTTTTTTCTATTTTTCTAATTAAGTTGCCAAACATTCTTGATGTCCGACTGTAACTGTAACTTGACTTCAATAACGGAGGCATTCAAACTGTCCTGAAGAGATTTTTCATCCTCTATTTGGCGAAGTTTAGCCAGATCTTCCTGCAGTAGGAGTAGTGTGTTTTCATTTGGTCTGAGTATGAGCCAGAGTGAAAGAAACGCTTCCCACACTTATCACACTGGTAGGGTTTCTCACCGAAGTGCAGCCTCAAGTGTTGGATCAGGTGGTAGTTGCGTTTGAAGGCCTTGTTGCAGATGTTGCACTCGTGGGGCCGTTTTCCTGCAGATGATAGAACAAAGAGTCAGACAGGGACTCATACGGCCTTTCACCTCCAAAATAACACAAACTAACCTGAAACAGTCTGATTAAAGCTACAGTTGGTAATCTTCTTCTCAAACAAGTGAACATAATTTGGGTGGGGGGGGGGGACAACACTGTAAGACATACCTGTGTGTTCAATGTTGTGCCTGAGCAAGGTCGACTTTTTCAGGAAATATTTGGAGCAAAGGTCACACCGGAAGTCGGTGATGATTTCTGGGTCCTTCTGCTCCTCCACTGTGGAGACACCGTCAGAAATGGTATGACCTTCTCTGTTGTATAAAGCAGTCTATTTTACAGAGCTAAGATATCTTTCTTTCAATGCAAAGGCCTAAATATTTTTTGACAGCTGATTGTTTCAGTGATTTTTTTAAAGCAAAGATGCCAAACATTCTTGGTTTCCGGCTGTAACTGTAACTTGACTTCAATAACGGAGGCATTCGAGATTTTTCATCCTCTATTTGGCGAAGTTTAGCCAGATCTTCCTGCAGTAGGAGTAGTGTGTTTTCATGTGGTCTGAGTATGAGCCAGAGTGAGAGAAACGCTTCCCACACTGATCACACTGGTAGGATTTCTCACCGGAGTGCAGCCTCGAGTGTTGGATCAGGTGGTGTTTGTGTTTGAAGGCCTTCTTGCAGATGTTACACTCATGGGGCCGTTTTCCTGCAAATGATAGAACAAAGAGTCAGACATGGACTCATACTGCCTTTGCTTCCAAAATAACACAAACTAAACTGAAACAGTCCGATTAAAGCTAGAGTTTGTAATCTTCTGCTTAAAAAAAAAATCTGGTATGTGTGGCTGTTGCAGGACTGTAATAAGCCCGTCCAATTATAACTCTTAAACTGAGCTGAAATGAAGTGAAGTGCACATAAATTTGGTAAATAAAATATTTTCTTTCTTTCTTTCAGGCTGGGCGCAATGGTAGGGGAAACACTGTGTAAAAGGTGCATACCTGTGTGATCATATTTGTGCCTGAGCATGATGTACTTGTTCAGGAAGACTTTGGGGCAAAGGTCACATGGGTAAACGGTGCCGTTTTCCAGCCGTCGCTTCTTTGTCTTTGCGGCCAAATCTGGCTCTTTCTGCTCCTCCACTGTGGAGACGCCCTCAGAGCTGCCGTCCAGTCTCTTTACCTGCTGTAAATGGAAGGAAATGACATTAATCATAGTGGTTAAATTATTTAATGCCATGTGTCGGGTAGGGCTGGGACGATTCACCTATCTCCCGATTCAATACTATCACGATACTTGGGTGCCGATTCGATATATTTTGCGATTTTAAAGTATTGCGATTCGATATTGTGATTTATTACGATTTTTGTTAACTTTTTTAACACTAGACCATGGGGAAAGAGTTGAATCATACACTTCTAGGGACTTTTTCTTGGGAAAATATCTAAATTAATACGGTAAGAATGTTTGATTTTCAGCATGTATGTAGTCAGAGATGTCCTGAAGTCAAATATATCAGTCATTGTCAGGAATTATTTATACATTGTTTCCAGCAACTCAAAAATATAAAGAATTAAAGCTGCGAGCACCGATGAACGGGCCCTCGCCCTTCCTTGCGCGCCGGGGGTACTGGCGGGACGCCGACTGACTAGGCTGGACACGGTGAAACCGAAACTCTGATGAGCGCCATGATGCCTGCCACAAGACTCTATGACTAACGGTTCACGAGTTATGAAAGGGGGCGGGGCTTATGTGTAGGGGGCGGGGATAACCTTAACCAACTTAACCGGCACTCTCTGCTGAGTGATATGACACCTCCCCAAAGAGTCTACGATAAACGGTTCATGAGTTATGAAAATACTTGCTTTTTTGTTTGTCTTCACATGTTACATCTATCTGCCAAATTTCATACATGTACGTGAAGCTGGAGTGCGAGGCTCAATTTCTTCAACTCTCTAGGGGGCGCTAGCGAGCCATTTTGCCTCAGCCAAGCCTGAGACCCTTAAAATATAAAAATTTTCATCGCGTCTGATAAGTCTGCCAAGTTTAACAACTTTTTGAGATGGCTAAAGTCGTCAAAAAGGCAATTCCTTGGGGAGAATAATAATAATAAACACTACAGTTTCAATAGGGCCTTCGCTGGCCCGATGTTGTTGGCGCTCGGGCCCTAATAAAGACATTTCCCTCGAAATGTAGTGGTATTTTCTTTTTAATTTATAAGGGACATGTAATGTTTTTTACTTCTGATAAATATAATCCAATCAATCTTATTTGTATAAATGTATTTTGTATATACAGTTCCCTTATTTTGAAAACCGGAAGTAGTCCCACATGTATTGTTCCGCCAACTTCTCCAAGTCAGCTCCGTTCTCTTTATACATCCACAGTCGTTTAAATCTGTAATGTGTGAAACCCAAAGTGTTTCCATCCGTTACTGGATGTGTAGTGTTTACCACGCTGGATTTAACATGGGAGGGTGCAGGTCGGATCCACGCTGACCCTTCGCCGTTTTTCACTTTGGCTTGCTGTGGCCGGCTGGTTTGTTTTGGTTGACGGATACGGAACGGATATGACGTCACGTCACTCAGACTACAACAATAAAAGCAGAAACTTCCTTCTACTTCTGCAGAGACTCAAATGGAGCAAATATATTGATTTTGGGATTAAAAAATCTATTTAAAAATCGTAAAAAAAAATCGCGAAACATAGGTGAATCGATTTTAGGGCACTATTGCACCTTGGGCACATTCTGCAAGTCGTTCAGATTGATGCTGATGGGCGACATGAGGTCGACTGTTGGTACAACCATAGCCACACCCTGAGGCAGGGTTGTAGCTGGAACCACAGCTGGCTGTGCGGTCCCTCCGTTCACCACTCCGTTCGTACCAGCTGAAGTTGCCGGTGTCACCATCACAGGCTTGCACTCGTATTCCACAGGTTCAGATTTGATTTGGGTGACGGGGAGCTGCTCCTGGAGGGGTTTGCTCTCAGTCTTCTCTTTAAGAATCATGCGGGCCGTAGCTATTACAACAGATGTGGTCTGGGTGGTGGGTGGGGGGGGGTTTGATTGGTGTTCAAGGGACGCCACTAGGAGGTTCTGCACCCACACACTTCTTACTGCTGATGTGGGAGCTGTAGGAGACTGAGTGGGAGAATCGCTTCTTGCAGTTTGAGCAGTCATATGGTTTCTCTCCTGAGGGGGGCACACAGAGAAATCACAAAAACTGTTAAAAAAAGAAGCTTGATCATGTTATATTGGGTTGATTTTTATCTAATTAAATTTTTATGTTATGTTGCGCATGCACAATATTTACAACACAGGATGCATGATGTCGGCAAATTAACTCAAACATGTCATGCTATAACTTTTTTGCTGCTTGATTAAAGTCATGGGAAACTTGCACGTTTTCTAATCCAGTGTTTACTATTAATTCTTCTCCTGCTGTATTTATCATTGTTGTCATGTTATTTAATGTGATGTGTCGGGTGAAGGCAATAATCTAAAAGTGAGGTTTGAATAGAATTGTCCGAGAGGTCAGGACAGTGAATGTTATTGTTTTCCTCTGATAAAAGAGCTTATAGTTAGAAATCAAAATAAATTGCCCACAGAGGAAATATTGTTTGGTAGACATAATGTTTAACTCTACCAACCTTATGGCCGTTCAGTACAACAGTCTTTGCTGCAGTGGCGTTGCTGGCCGTAGTTGCGTAGATGTAGGTCAGCTGGGGGATGAGGATGGGGCGATTCGTCTCGGTGTCAATCGCGCTGAGACAGCCCACCGTGCCCTGACCAGCGATGGCCGCTAATGTGCGCAGCTGTGTGGCAGTGGCAATATCAACAGGTCTTCCGGTCTGAGGCGTGGTGACATAGATGGTTTGGACCTCCTTCCTCAGGCAAGTTGGGTTCAGGGGCTGTTCCTGCTGCTTGGCGGGAGGCGAGGTCGTTTCCAATGCTGCTGCAATATGTTTAGGAAGGGGGAGGTCAAGCAGCTCCGCCTGGGAGTCCGGGACGTCTGGTTCGCTCTTAACAATGACGGGGCCTTCTGGCTCGCTCTTAACGATGACGGGGTCTTCTGGCTCGCTCTTAACGATGACGGGGCCTTCTGGCTCGCTCTTAACGATGACAAGGCCTTCTGGCTCGCTCTTAACAATGACGGGGTCTTCTGGCTCGCTCTTAGCGATGAAGGGGTCTTCTGGCTCGCTCTTAACAATGACAGGGTCTTCTGGCTCACTCTCAGCAATAACGAGGTCTTCTGGCTCGCTCTTGACAATGACGAGGTCCTCTGTGTTGAAGCTTATGGGTGAAGAGTCTGATGGAGAAGCACTGCCAGATTCTTCCTCTGCCTCTCCATTATGATTCGAGACATCCTCTGAGCTGGAATTTGTGTTTTCAGTCTTTTTGCAAACCGCTGTAGCTTCATTGCGGTATTTGCCCACATTTTTCCCAGAGTTCATCTTTGCAAACCACTTTCTGACCACATTCACGGGAATACTGACGGACTCTGAGATCTTTGTCAGCTCCACCTCGCTGGGGTTGGCATTGGAGGCGAAGTAGGTCTTGAGGAGTGAGAGGAGGTCGTCCACAGGTGGCTCCTCCAGCGTCACCCCCGCCTCGCTTAGCAGAGCAGCAAACGAGGGGTCCAAAGCGGCGGAGTCAACAGCCTCCCCGTTGGCTGCTTTGTAGTGCTGGAGGAGGTGTAACGCCTCCAGGTTGTCGGGACAGTCATCGCATAGTAAACATGTACTGGTGCTGTTGACTTTTGGCATCTGAGCTGTTGGGGCGTCTGAAGTCATTTGTGTTTGTGTAACTGCCTCTGTCTCCATGTCTGTGATGGCCACCGATTCTGGCTCTGCCTTTACATTGGAGACCAGCCTGAGTACGTTTCCGTCCATCACCACCTTGAGCACATTCTGCAAGTCGTTCAGATTGATACTGATGGGCGACATGAGGCCGACTGTTGGTACGACCAAAGCCACACCCTGAGGCAGGGTTGTAGCTGGAACCACAGCTGGCTGTGCGGTCCCTCCGTTCACCACTCCGTTGGTACCAGCTGAAGTTGCCGGTGTCGCCATCACAGGCTTGCACTAGTATTCCACAAGTTCAGATTTGATCTGAGTGACGGGGAGCTGCTCCTGGAGGGGTTTGCTTTCAGTCTTCTCTTTAAGAACCATGCGGCCTGGAGAAATTATGACCGGTGTGGTCTGGGTGGTGGGTGGGGGGGATTTGATCAGCGTTCAAGGGACGCCATTGGGAGGTTCAGCACCCACAGACTTCTTAATGCTGATGTGGGAGCTGTAGGAGCCCGAGGGGGAGAATCGTTTCTTGCAGTTTCATTCATGTGGTTTCTCTCCTGAGGGGCACACAGAGAAATTACAAAAATTTAAAAGTCATGAAAATGGCCATCAGTATTTACATTGAATAACACCTTGGGGACCACCCTTTTTGACAAAGGGAAAATTAATTTATGAATTGATAAACTTAGTGGAACTCTGATTAATAACTAAATAATAACTACAACCTAAATTTACCATACCAATATACTGTAGCTAGTAAGAGTAGAAGGGTTTTCGAGTTCAGCATAGAGATTGGCAGCATTCACTCTTTTGCAACGTTAAACAGACTAGCAGACCTTACCTGACCCGCTATGATTGGTTACACAGAACCATCCAAGAAGCCGTCAATGGAAACTGTTTGGAAATGGGCAGGCACTATCAAAAAAAACTTGGGAGTTGATTGGATGAACCATCTGTTGCAAAACTAACTGAACGTGAAAATCTTAGAGTACTTTGCTCTTCTTTCAATAAATAAATTCTCTCCAGTTTTGATATGACTGATGTTATTGCAGCATCTACGCTAACCTCATCAGGAGCAGCCGTTATTGTTTGGAACGAACAGTCGTCTCTCCATGGTTGTGTCTAGAAGGTAACCTGCAAATTGCGAAATCTGATCGGAGATCTACAAAAACTTGCAAAAACTCTTGCGAGACTCGCTGCCCGACAACCTATCCTAACCTTAACTATACAAGATCAATGCCTAACCTTAACCATCTCACGAGAGTTTCCCCAACTTGCGGGTTCCCTTCTAGACACTACCCCCCTCTGTGTTGTCTCATACTATGGTCTCACCGGGTCTCACACACCTAAGCCATGCCCATAGCGACCAGTAGCTCATTACAGGAAGCTGATTGGTCTGTGATCTGGCATTCCGGACACAAACACATACTTGAAGCCTGCCAAAGTCCCCCGGAAGAGTGCCGAAATTTTCGTAGTGGCCAAAGGGCGGTTCTACAGCTTCCGTGTCATCACATGACGTCATTGGGCCCCAAAAGACTTTTCCCCACAGACTTACATTGGGAAAGAGACGTCTGAAACTCAGCGGATACATTTGTTTTTTAGGAAAATCAACTTCCCAGTATGAACACTTGAAAAGCCCCTAATTTAAATCATTGTTTCCTAAAAGTGGTAATAAGCACTAATAGCAGAATCCGAAGTTCTTTTTTTTTTAATTTATAATGAGCCCCGGACTGAGGCTGGAGCGAAGGCTGGGAAGCGGAGTTAAAGGAAACGCTACTGTGCCTGCTCTATGGGCCCAATGGATGCGAAAGATCGCCGGATGATCCGGGAACTTTATCACTCGGCAGTGGAGCCATTTTGGCTTCATGCGCCACTGAGTAACTCTCATAGGAATGAACGGGAGCCTGCCTCCAACGCTGCATCCCGTTCTCTTTATACATCCATGAGCCTGCCAAGATGAATCTTCGTATGACATTTGATCCTGCGATTCTCGCGTGATCTTGTGGCATCGCGAGATGAGTGAATTAAATCAGGCTTCCAGAAGTGGAAGTTTTGTGAAGAAATTACAGATAGCAAAGGGTATTTGGGATACTGTGTACCGAATGGACAAGTAATGACTTTTAATACAAGTTGTAGTGCACTACTATGTGATATGCTGTGTTTGCTGAATAAATGGCAACAAAACGTTTGATCATTTTGTCAGTTTGTTTTTTGCTTTACTCTTAAAAATGCACTGATTATACCACGAAGAACACAGAGCTAAGTTAGTGTCTTTTATTGACACCCACCACCCCACCCCAAGGGCAAAATGAGGTGTTCCAGCAGCACAATGACAGGAATAGCACAGACAATAAGAACCAAATACGAAATGAATGGTGGCAGTGTTGGAAATTCACTTTTTTGTCCACCTACCACTGTGGCTGGTAGATGACAAAATCTACACTCAATAGATTACCATTGTTTTTTTGGCTGGTGAGTGAAGTAAATCTAGCAACCACTTGCATATTTTGCCAGCATTTGGCTGGTGGTTGGTGATAATTTCCAACCCTGAATGGTGTTCAAGAAAAAAGAAGAGAAAATAAAAATACACAAGGGAAGCTAAAATGAAAGTCAAGCAATATACATAAACTAAAGCCAATAGTCCAGTACAGTCTAAAGTAAAATGATAATGATAAAGTAGCAGCACATACAGTACAAGTTAGGGGGAACCATCTACTGTTACACAACAGAATTGTGTATATTACATGATAAATGTTAAACACAATAAGATGTTGAGGTTAATTATTTTAAGACAATATTAAACAGTAGAAGCAGACATATCAGCTTCTTGTGCCATATCAAATACCCACAGTGGTCAATTTGTCATACAGCCTAGTGGATATTCTTCAAAGGGAATGATGATGAATGATATGAATTGATATCTATAAGGACGGAGTTTGTGTCCTCATTTGACAGAATAGTGAGATCGCGCATGTAAATAGGATACAGTTATTTAATTTTTTGTTATATTCTATAAACTACTGACAACATTTCTTCCAAATTCCAAATAAAAATATTATCTCAACTCAGAGGAGTGTCATGGCCAGCCCAATCTCCAGACCTGAATCCCATTGAAAACCTCTGGAATGTGATGAAGAAGAAGATGGATGGTCACAAGCTCTCAAACAAAGCCGAGCTGCTTGAATTTTTGCGCCAGGAGTGGTATAAAGTCACCCAACAGCAATGTGGAAGACTGGTGGAGAGCATGCCAAGACGCATGAAAGCTGTGATTGTAAATCAAGGTTATTCCACCAAATATTGATTTCTGAACTCTTCCTAAGTTAAAACATTAATATTGTGTTGTTTAAAAATGAATATGAACTTGTTTTCTTTGCATTATTCCAGATCTGAAAACACTGCATCCTTTTTGTTACTTTGACCAGTTGTCATTTTCTGCAAATAAATGCTCTAAATGACAATATTTTTATTTAAAATTTGGGAGAAATGTTGTCAGTAGTTTATAGAATAAAACAAAAATTGTAATTTTACTCAAACACATACCAATAAATAGTAAAAGCAGAGAAACTGATAATTTTGAAGTGGTCTCTTAATTTTTTCCAGAGCTGTATATGCTACATTTAAAGAATTAATAGTTTTCACGCTTCAGAGTTGACTAACTGATTCAGTATACAACTATCAGCCATAACATTAGGACAGCACGGGCACCCTGACCTGTCTGCGGCTACGCAGCCCAATATGCAACAAACTGCTCCTCACTGTGTGTTCTGACTCCTTTCTATCAGAACCAGCATTGACTTTTTCAGCAGTTTGAGCTTCGGTAGCTCTTCTATTGGATCGGACAACACGGGCCAGCCTTCGCTCCCCACGTGCATCAACGAGCCTCGGGTCTAGCCCTGTCGCCGGTTCACCGGTTCTCCTTCCTTGGACCACTTTTGGTAGGTCCTGACCACTGCACACCGGGAACATCCCACAAGAGCTGCAGTTCTGGAGATGCTCTGACCCAGTCGTCTAGCTAGCACTATTTGGCCCTCGTCAAAGTCGCCCTCATCCTTACGCTGGATCATATTTCTGCTTTCAACACAAAGTTCAAAGTTCAAAATGTTCACTTCCTGTATGAAGTTTATAAAGACTGAAGAACACAGACATCAGTCAGTATCGGTCCTTCCTCCTGTCCTCTGTCCTCTGTCCTCTGCTGCAGGTAACATTAGGGCTGATAGAGGGAGGAGATGCTACTTGGTTTCAGCCAGCTGATGAGTTTACAGGTAAGATATGTGACAAACTGACCTAAACAGTGAGACTACACAGCCTACTGCCAGCTTTAGTTTTAGCTGGTGTAGCCGAGGGTTTATGATACTTTATGAAGATAATAAATTAATAATACAGAGGCTCACAGCGCATCACCGCTTCACGGCTTCCGTTCCTTCACAATAAACTCCCCGGACACTGAACACTGCTGACCAGGGAACTAAAGTCAGTCACAACTCAACTATATAACTTACACATGTTTACAGTTAGCTGTTAGCCGCCGAGCTAACCGTGTCTGTCTAAAGCGGCGGAGGATGAGAGACAGCAGACAGAGCAGATTGGAACGTTGCTTTCCTTCATGTTTAACCGGTTCATCAAGTTTATGCTTGTTGAACAGGTGTAATGATAACGTGTCTTGGCTTTACACATGCAAAGTTTCATTGAACTTACAGTAAGGAGTAGTTGTAGCCGTCTCCACCGCGACCTCTCTGATCAGCTGTTCACAGACTGACTGACTGTGTGTTGATGTGAGTGGAGAGCTCCGACAGCGCAGCAGAGGAGATGAAGTGTTAACCATCACTAAATATAATGATTGTTCTGATTCATCGTGTTTCAGACAATGTGTTCATCGCGCATGTTCATATGATGACGATGAAAATACGATTTATGGGTCAGCCCTATTTCTTATTCACTTTTTTAAAAAAAAATCGGAGATTCGTCCGCGTACCACTACAGACATAATGTGGTACGCGTACAACCAGTTTGAGAACCACTGGTCTACACGATTTTATTTTGCATTTCTTGCATGCGTTTCCTATCCTGGGAGCAGTGGCGCCTGCACCGGAAGCGGCCCCACAGAGGAGCCCTGCTGCCACAGGCAGAAAAACTACAACAACATCACAACAATAAAGCTGATCAGTGAATAACGTTAAACCAGACCAACACATGAACAATGACAACAGTTAATCAGTCCTGTGTTTAACTGTGTACGCGGTGTAGCAGTTAAACCTCACCGGTCCATGAGGAGAGAGCCTGCGGTCAGCTTCAGCTGCTCGGTCAGCTACAGCTGCTCATTCCACCGGTTGTGGAAGAACCCGGTTATAAAGAGTCCGGTGCGTCTGCTCCAAGCAGACTACACGGTCAGAGAAGCATCCGGTAATGGCGGAGAAGAGAGCGGAGAAGAAGGCCCAACTCCAAACCAGCCCTACACCCTCCTAGAAGCCATGAGCGAGGATATTCCAGAGTTTCCTTCACGGAAGTCTTTTACCGACGGACACGCCCCTTCTTGGATATCAGTTACTGATTGGACGCTGCTGCCCACCGGACTGATCTGATAACTTTACCTCTCAACATCACTGGAGTTTAATACCGGAGTGAAGACAGATCACAGATTAAACGTTTTATAGTTTAGTTGTCTTCTGATTCATTCAGTCTAGTTATAATCTGTGTTAAATGAAACTCTGAACAGCAGCAGAAGGACCTGCAGTAGCTCTCTTTCACACACCGCCAGTGAAGCAGCCTGACACTGAAATGGGTTTATAAAACTTGACAAATGGGTCTGAAATAACTTTTTTTCATTTATTGGAATGACTTTTCTTTTCATGATCAGTTATTCCCCCGTTAACTTTTATTAATGATACTATTAAAGTCAGAGAGGAGGAGAGTCTGTCTGTCAGCAACAAACACCTTTTACATCATTTATCCTCATTTCCATTCAGTCACATGAGGCTGATCATTCCTGAACGTCAGATTTGATATGAGTTACATCATTTACATTTTCCCTGAAACATTCAGCCTAATACATAATGTCCAGTGTTCAAAAGACACCATAGTCATATTCTGGGTTACTAAATAATGAATTCGCAATTTATATCAATAACTACAGACGCTAATAATGAATACATAATATAAAGATATTGTGCCAGTAGAGATGGTTCCTGATCCTCTAAGCAGGACTCAAATACAGACTGCAGCTGTAATTCATGTGCAGGTGTTTGCTAAACAGGTAACAGGCCACAGAGAGAAAACACTGCTGCTCTGCCACTGAGAAGAACTCTGTGTCTTTATCAGTAATAAGTTCAGACACAAACTCCATCTAAAGTCTCTACAGACCTGACGCTTCAGAGGAAATAACGTCTCGGCCCAACTGGATTGGAATTGGAACTGGGCCTCGTCTTTTCCTCGCCTCCTCCGCTCGCAAGACGCGAGGAGGAGTCGAGGAGAGGAGTCGAGCTGCATAAAATCAGAAATGGGAAAGGCCTCATGACTCAGTTAAAGGCCTCATGACTCAGATGAAAGTATCCTTTAACTGCCTCGCCCCATCTGACAACAGAAGTGCGCCAGTGGGACATCCACACAGAGAGCTGCTAGCTAGTCTGCAAACACGTAAGTAGCTAAAACATCCTGTATGATTTGCCATTTGTGTTTTAATTGTGTTAACTGTGGTAGCAGGCATTTACTGCTGTTTACACGTTGCTGACAAACAGACAAACACATTAGATAAACCGGCCAACCTCTGATTTTAAGACTTATTGTGACTTTAAGTTATATATA
>CAKAOH010039894.1:0-77030 GCA_916701665.1 Sebastiscus tertius
ACACACACACACACACACACACACACACACACACACACACACACACACACATTCGGCTCAACCTCAGCCTTCAACAATGCCACATTTGTCTAACAGCTGATCTCCACATGATAAGAGATACAAGTATATTAGGCAGGACACCCACACACACACACACACACACACACACACACACACACACACACACACACACACACACACACACACACACACACACACACACACACACACACAAGCATGTCTTCAGATGGTTATCGTATTTACATAATCATTAGTTGTGGGTGAGACTTGAGTCACGATCTGTGTGGTGTTCCCGGTGGTATTAGAAGCAATTACTGTGTGAGAGATAGGCCTGCGTGCACACACGCATACACACAGTACATGTGTTTGTATGGTGTGCATACAAACACACACATGCACATTGAAAGGGAGCAGTAAGTTAATGTTAAGGAAACAAATGCTAACACAAACCGACACATCAATGCCACAGTTACAGACTTGTTTTCAAAATTGTGACACAGAAAAACACACCACATGCACACGCTCACAGCCTACAAACACACACACACACACACACACACACACACGCACACACACACACACAAAATCCGACCCCGCTGCCCCTCCCCATGGCTTAGAGAAATTACTGCCACCTGAAGCGGAACCCTGTCCATCATGCGGAGGCCCCCCGAAAGCCCCACAGGTGTCCTTTAACATGTCCAAAGGTCCCCTCCTCCCCCCTCGGCACTCCATGTGGCCATTCATCTGGCTGTAGCGGAGGACATCAAAACAAAACACATCCCCGGGGGGAAAACCTCACAGCTAACCGTGCACATGAATTACTCTGCAGTGGAGACACAGCTTGGGACCAAGACAATCAAGACTATAAATGTGTTCCACAGTACTGTTCCTCACAGAACACAAACTTTATTATTATTCATGTTGCACCCTTGTTGTCATCAATTGCTTCACACTATATGCCGAACAGATTGACTCCAGCTCTGTAACTGTGGCCCACATGCCCTATTGTTCTGCTTCTCATCTCCCCTTGTTGTTTTTTTTTAAACAAGTTGATCCGTAGCCAGGAAAAAACAACATATCACTTCATCCTGACCAGACTTGTAATGTGAAGATGAATGCAATAAGTTATAAGAGACAGGTGGAGAACACTCCAAACCACAAAAGACCAACTATGTGTTTCTCAACCATATTTCAGCTGGCTGTGGTTTTAAGAAGTGTTGCTAAATAAAACAGCATTTGTTTAAAATGGAGAGAAATGGAGCAGTCACCAATTTTCGCTAAATGGCATTCAAGTGAAAAGCACCGAAGAATTGGCCAAATCCAGTCACTCCACATTAACAGGCAGTGGGCTGAAAACATAATATTCATGGCAACAAATAAATGCTTTTCCATTGTAGCCCACAGTTCATCTTTCTCTACAGTGGAAGCACACAGAGTGATTCATTATTGCCAAAGCTGGATACAAAATAAAGAACTTTTACCTAAGAGGTGAAGGGAAAACAAAAAAGAGAGTGACCGAGAGAAAGATAGGAAAACAAAGTTACAGTCACAAAAAAAGACAGTACTGAACGTATTGAACAAAGAGACGCAGGTAATCAGACAGACAGGCAAGAGAGGCATGACGGCAGCTACCGCCACAGACAGACAGACAGACAGAGACACAGACAGCGAGCCAGTCAGACCTTTAGAATAAACACCAGAGCTCTCAGTGTCGCCCAGGAAGAAATTCTTTTCTTTGATGTCAAGCCATGTGACCTCGCAGCAGTCTGAGGAATTGAAGCACCGTCCAAACAAACGTCAGCACCGCTAACACCCTCAAGGTCGGTGTGTGTGTGTGTGTGTGTGTGTGTGTGTGTGTGTGCGCGCTTCAGGCTAAATTTTGGTGTGTGCACTCAGAGGATGTGGAGGGACGTGTGCCCCAAAGTTGTGGGCTTGGTATGTCAGCCAAGTATATTCACGACGATTCATTTTTCTATCTATACTAATGAAGAGAAAATTTAGGAGACGCATAACTGGTTCTTAAAGAGTAGCCAGTATTTTTCTGTGCTGACCTGCCTGCATAGAAATCAAATCCAGTTTCAGACCGAAGTTCTGCAGTTGGGTATTATAGTGCTGAGTACTTGTTGACCATATGGACCTTGATGATTGAGCTGAATGCTTTATACCAGTAAGGGCTTAAACACATCTGTCCATCATTAAATATGAAGCTACAGCCAGCTAAAGTGACTTTCTGATATTAATAGTAATACCAAATTAATAGCAAAAAACGTATATTGCTAAGAAATGAAAGTCAATTATCCATTCCATTGCAACGTCAGCACCCAGCAGCAGACCTAAGCCTCCGCCAATTTGGACTTTAATCGAGTCGACTACCATAGTGACGCCAGTAAAGCGTCCGCCTACAAAGTGACGTACAAAAGTGAAACAAAATTATTTCTATTCTATTGTCATAATCTCCACCGAAATGGTCCATGTTGAACAATAAAATATTATAAATACGCATACTATTATAACTATTTACTTTCTTACTTATTTATTTGATAAACTTTTTTTGCTCGGCCGCTTCCCAGAGGAGCATAAAGTGAGCGATGGACATAAATGGAAGTTAGAAAAAACCAGCACACAGATTTTAGGAGCAATCTCTAACTTCTTCATGTGAAGAACCTCCAAAATAGATGTCCAATAGACCACAGACCATGGATGTATAAGAGGTTGTGCCCTGTGTGTTAGTAAATAGCCTACAACTACATTAAATTCTGTTTATGTCACGCTACTAGCACTACTAGCTCCTGGCCGATAGCCGGTTGTTTGGGAACAGAGAACACATCCACCGCGGTACAGGCTTACAGCATACAGCCCATGGGTGTATTATAAGATAAAAAAGTGATTATTTACAGCCAATATGTCCATTAATACAGCCGCATACAGCTAGCAGGAAGCTGGCAGAACCGGATATATAAGTGTGCAGGACGGTGCAGTCCCGTGGGTCTGATACACCTTCATTATGCCGAGGAAACTTTGGATTTGGCTATTAGTGAATTTCACATCTTTTAGGACATAATGATTTAAATGAGGGATATTTAAGTGTTCGTACTGGGAAGTTGATTTACCTCAAAAAATCTCTTTATAGATTCATGGCTATGGACAAATTGGCGTTTTCAGTCCAAAATGGTGGCAGCGCTACCGCAGCACCATCTAGCGGCCATTGACAAAAAAGCACTAGAGTTTCGTCTCTTTGCTTCTATACTCTTTGTAGTGGTCGCATTGCATTGTCGGCAATGTAGGTGCCAGATATTGACAAGAAAGAATAATACATGAAATAAAAAAGACAATATCGCCTGTCTGGCTGTATCGATTTTGATATATACAGGATATTTTTTACTCTATATCCTGAGTCCAACCAGCTTTCACTACTGCCTTTAAAAAATAAATCCTCTGAGAGTAGAGTCCAGGTAAAGTTAAGTGATTGAATAAATAAATACAGGAATTTCATCATATTATAACTCAAACTTATAACTGCAAACATCCCACATTAACTGACATACAAACAACAAAGTTCTCCTGTTTGTCTCCTATAAATATAAAGAGGAAATCATTAAATGAAAACCATTAGTTATTCAGAGCTATATTTTGCACACACACCTACAGCTCTCCTCTGTACCGACATCTTGTGGCAGCGGAGGTTTGGAAGTAATTAGTTTGTTTTCATGTCAGGCCTCATTCTGGACGATCACAAGCCGTTTTACTAAAACCGTTTACATAACTAAAGATCGCTTATTATCTTAAATGAGTAGTTCCAAACACTGACCAAAACCTTCTCTATGCTTTTGTGAAAACTCCACTCCTGTGCGTCTCTCGCTTACTTTCGTCACTGCAGTACACATTGCCAGTGTCCTTTCTGTTTTGGCTCTTCACAGCTGAATGACCACAGAGACAACACTGCTACACTTTGAATACAATCCTCTTCTGCTGGTAAACAGTGGTGTCCCATTGCAGCAGTTTATTTAGAAGTCTGTTCTAGCCCAAACAGGGATTATGACAAAGCCCACTGCTCCCTCTTTTAGACCACTAAGTACTTTCTGCTGCTGCTGCTGCTGAAGGCTAGCAGGCCGCTGAAGCATAAGGGCAGCTGTATGAGAGAGACTGAGATAGAGACAGAGACACAAAATGAAAAAGAGACAGAGAGAGAGAGAGAGACAGAATGTGTGGCAGTGAGAGCAACTGCGCTTACAGAAAAAGCGTCATAACAGCAGCTCACACGCAGCGACGAGTGAGCAGCACTTCAGATCTGTCTGATAAAACCTTGGCTTGAGCAACTGAGCGGAGCCCTACAATATCTTTACTGCATGCTTGAAACCCAGTAAAAGCTTGGCTACAATACACTTTCACTGGTTTTAACATACTACAAAGTGTAGAGGGAAAACACTCCAAGACACTAAACATGTCATCCATAAACTGAACATAATTGTTAAGGAGAGGATAAACAGTCTTTCTGATTGCAACAGGTGGAAGAAAACTATGTAAGTATGGTGCCCCCTTGGGGACAAACAACGTGCATCCCCAGTCACTGCTATATCCACAAATCTCTGGATGGTTTAGTCTTGTCAATGAGGTGTTCTACTGTGATAGGTATATCCATTAGAATACTGAAGTTGATTAACATTAACTTTTTATTAGGACTGTCAATTGATTCAAATAGTTGATCGTGATTAATCGCAAATTAATCACACATTTTTTATCTGTTAAAACGTACCTAAAAGGGAGATTTGTTAAGTATTTAATAGTCTGATCAACATGGGAGTGGACAAATATGCTTGCTTTATGCAAATGTATGTATATTTATATTATTGGAAATCAATTAGTAACACAAAACATTGCATGGAACATGGCAAACTGAAGCCCAACAGACAACAACAGCTGTCAGTCTGTCAGTGTGCTGACTTGACTATGACTTGCCCCAAACTGCATGTGATTATCCTAAAATGGGCATGTCTGTAAAGGGGAGACTTGTGGGTACCCATAGAACCCATTTTTATGCTTATATCTTGAGGTCAGAGGTCAAGGGACCCCTTTGAAAATGGCCATGCCAGTTTTTCCTCACCAAAATTTAGTGCAGGTTTGGAGCGTTATTTAACCTCCTTCGCGACAAGCTAGGATGACATGTTTGGTACCAATGGATTCCTTAGGTTTTCTAATTTAGTTTCTATGATACCCTTAAAACTGAGCCCGCTACAACCTCTGAAAGATTGATTGTGTTAATGCGTTAAAGAAATTAGTGGCGTTAAAATGAATTTGCGTTAATGCGTTAATTTTGACAGCCCTACTTTTTATACTCTTATTTTCTTATCCTCTTTACTCATCTAGTACAGGTAATATTAAGGCCTCAGTGTTTAATGTCAGCTGCTGAAGTTAAAAAGAGTCATTCACCCTGCTAACAGCCACTCAAATGCCAATAAACTTCATGCACTGGAAAGCCATACTACCATGAAAAGACCAAAGCCTGCAATGGAAATTGACCTATTTTATAATGTCTCTCAAGAGAAATAATGAGAACAAGAGCTTTTATCCATTGAAGAGAACATTTATGCACAATCTGGTTGGTATCTACAACAAATGCACAACAGAAGTCCTTGGAGTGAAATGTAATGGAAAAGCACAAGGAAGCTGCTTTTTTTCATTAAGTTCATGACCCCACCAATAGCCACTTCTCTCTCTTCATTTACACACACACACACACACCCACACATACACTCTCATAGTGTCTCCACTCTACAGCACGTACCTCGGGATAGAGCTCCGTCATGTTGAAAGATGCTGTTGCCAGCACACCTGTGTGTGTGTGTACGTGACGGTTCATACACGTATTTCCTTGTGTGTGTATGTGTGCATGTAAAAACAGCCTCTCATGTTTCAGCAGTAATGGCCCTGCTGAAACATGCGTCTCCCACTCAAAGGTTCCAGGCTGCTGTTTAATACAGACACCACACAGCAGCGTTTCCTCAACAACTGGGGAGTCAGGGAGGGTCTCTGAACCTAAAGAGTAAGTATACTAAGTATATACTAAATAAGCTTTATTGATCTCGGATTCTGTACTGCATTGAGAAATTATATAATAATTATTACTTCTATTATACTGTAGGTATGAAGGTTTTTGAGAATTATTGAGAAAGGTATTTGCAACGGGCCACTATATGCATATGTATCCGTAAGTATTGTCGGTGTGAAATCATAGGTTTGGTGTTCATATTTTGATTTAAAAAATATGGATGTAAATCTCTCACCACGATCATCATATGAATGATTTATTTAATCCATATAACATATTTTATGTAGTTAAAGTTACTATTATGAAACAGTCTCAATTTAATACTGATATGACTTACATAAGCAAACGAGACCATCAGCTAGAAGATTGCGAAGCATTTTTCTGCACACTATTTACATTCTCACAGGCAAAGTTTGGCAGTGAGTAGTACGTTATCCAGTTAAAAGCAAGCTGGAGGAGATTTTTCTTTAGAGAATTTTATTTTTGATGTCATATTTTGTGGTTATGGCTGATTCTGGGCAGGATCAGAAAATAATTGACCAAAGAACAAAAAAAAAAACTAAAAGGAACAGTGATTTTGTCAGTGAGAGCAAGGGCGAAAAACACGAGTCAACCTTGGTTGGTCATTCAACAGATGGAGAGGATTGCGGGATTAGAAAGGATTCAAAACCAATCCTGAATTGTCCCTCTGGTATGTAATTTATGACCAAGTTGTGTCTTTCATTCAGTCGTTTCCTAAATAAATGCTAGCCAGATCAAGATCTTTAGGTATGACACAAGGCGGTGGTGCTCATGGAAAACACTATCGCTTTTGTCCACAGGGGCCGCCAAAATCAACACAAAATTATTTGATTTAAAAAGGTATAATAGGCTACAATTTCCTAAAAAACAATCTATAGACAGATACAAAAATGATTCCTCTCAATCATCACTTATGCTCCACTAGAAGTGTGTGGTGGTGTCTGTTTCTGCAGAGACCCTGCAGCTCTCTGCCTGTATTTTCTCTTTTCTTCTTATTTTGCTTTACTCGGGACGCTTCTGGACGTCTGCAAACAGCCTTTGTGTCCCATGTGGCGGTGTAACCCGCAGCCAATAACAGCGCGCAGGGTGTGCAGCCCGTTTAAGCCGTTCAGGTGGTCAATACTGCCGCTTTGTCACGCCCCTCTGCTTCTGTTACCAGGCACTAGCATTATACATCGATGGGCACAAGTCCCCCTTTAGATGCTTTGCATCCGTACTTGACGGAAGAGAACGAACAGGGTTACATCGCTGTTAGTTCCCCCTGCTCTTCACCTCTGCTGAGTGCAGTGGCTGTTATGTATATGCTGCCATCGGTGTGTCAGTTTGACCGAGGCACACACACCAGGCAGAGAGGACAGTTGGCCTTATGTTGGACAACAGCCTCCAATAAAATAAAATGATTAGACAGAAACCCTACCTCCGCCATCTCAATCTGGAGATACTGAGCAAACACTCAATATGAAAAGAAATGTAATAAATCTTAAGCCAATATTGACTTTTTTCTTATTGACACCCACATCATCAACACAGCCATTGCCACCCCTACAGTAAACAGACACTGCTACCCTCTTTAGAGTTATATCACACTCCAGATGGATCAAAGTACCCTGTAACACAGAGGACAACACAGGAGAAAGTTGCCTTATCCTCAAAAGCAGTCGACCATGCATCCTCAAAAATGTCTTAACAATGTCAATCTGCCTCGAACCCTCTCAAACACGATGATGGCCTACCACTGAGTGGAGGGCAATCTGGATCATAAGACCTTGTGCACACATGATGCGACACGTGGATGCTGTTTGAGGCATTATCAGCTTCAAAACAATCCCACTGAGAAACGCTCCTTCACCTCACTCTGCTAACCATCTGCTCAATAAACTCCAAACGGCTGGCTGCAGTGTGGTCCTCATTTAAATCATCCATATGTAAATGTGCAGTTAACAGCACCTGACGGCCCCGACTGAATGGCCTAGTGTCCTTTAAGGAACATACAGTATATGCACTGATAGAGAATATACTTGTCCAGATGCCAGTTGTGCTGTGGACAGCTTTTCCTGTTACATATGCAAGGACCTCTTTTACTTTGTTGAGCACTTCTACTCCATCCATTACGTCCATGAATGCGTTTGATGCATTTATACATGCTTTGAGAGCAAGGCCCGGTCTCAGCGACTGACATTATGCTGCTTATAAAGCATGTGATGGATCGGAGAGGTATTCAAATGCTTAATACCCCTCCTTCAGTTCATGGTGCTTTTACATGATACAAACCTCCTCAGTTGTCGTAGTTGTCCATGCAGCTGGCTATAAAATGCTCCCAGATACTAATAAATTTCCTCTTGGCAACTGAGGTTAAATCACTCGTATTAGTGCAGGCTATAAGGTTGCTTTTATAAGACTGCTGTCCCAAAGGAAACATTTATATTTGCAAACAAGGAGTGCTCACAACTTGTGTTGAGGTTTGGTTCTATCCAAATTCTCAACAGAAAGCACATGAATGTTTTTTACAAGGTATTCTACTATCTCTCTTTTAAGAGTCGCTCTTATGTGCACAGCCACTGCTCAAAAACACAGAATTTTTTTCATAGACAATGTGCTTAAGGGAAACGGAATACGTAGCAAAACACCACTGATTGCTTACCAGTGAGCTTTTACAGCTCAAGTTAGATATTTTAGGACAAGTCAAATATACAGTAATTTATGAAGGATTTGGTGTCACTGTCTTTATGTTTCTCTTGGCAAGTTTGGATTTCAGAGAAACAAGCAACGTGAGATGGACTCCTCCTTCAGGGACATACTGTATCTGCACATTGTGGGCTATTTTGGTTAGCTTGGTTGGCTGCAAAATCAAAGTGTTTGCAGAGAAAGTAGTAAGGTGGTCCCAGCGCTTCAATTTTCTCTTGATGAGGGTCTGACGCTCCTCAGTTTGCAGGACGACTATGATGGACCAGACCGGTCATCTAATGTTACTTTATCAAATCTCATCCATATGTTTCAGTATTTTTAGTAATTTATGTGCAAACTTCCAACTTCCTATTCACTTGTGCTCCAGTACTCAGTGGTTGGTGTATATAAATTAGGGTTGTCAATCGATTAAAATATGTAATCGCAATTAAATCGCATGATTGTCCATGATTAATCGCAATTAATCGCAACTTAATCACACATTTTTTATCTGTTCAAAATGTACCTTAAAGGGAGATTTGTCAAGTATTTAATACTCTTATCAACATGGGAGTGGACAAATATGCGTGCTTTATACAAATGTATGTATATACTTATTACTGAAAATCAATTACCAACACAAAATAATGACAAATATTAAGTACCTCACAGGTACTGGGTACCCATAGAACCCATGTTCATTCACATATCTTGAGGTCAGAGCTCAAGGGACCCCCCTTTACTCTCCAAAATTTAGCACAAGTTTGGAGTGTTATTTAACCCTCCCTTTGCGACACGCTAGTATGATATGATTGGTATCAATGGATTCTAGTTTCATGATGCCAGTATCTTTACTGTAGCTTTAAAACTGAGCCTGGTACTACCTCCGGAAGATCGGAGATTGCGTTAATGCGTTATTACAGCGCTAACTGACAGCCCTAATATAAACACATTTTGACAAAATGAATTGGACAACAAGGAATTACAGATATGTTTGTGATGATGTAAAAAGATTATAGAAATTGCTAAAAGCAGATCTGATTTATGTTTATACTGAAATATATGTTGTCATCAACGTCGGAAAGAAATATCACGGTGTTTAATAGATAAAAAAAAATGTTATGCCCGGACAATATGCATCACCACTGGATTTCACAAAGATGTTTGCCAATTTGTCTCATCTCCTCCACCATTAGGGCAGCAGGTGAAATGATAGGATAAAAACAGTTCAACAGAGGGCACTTACATGAAATGTTTCCCATAAAAATGGTACTTAAGTGGAATCTAAAACAAAATAAATGCTATTTGACGAACACAATAATCCAAAATATTTTGCAGTATTAGAGGGAATACAGTACATTGTACATTATAGTGAGCAGTAAAAAGAAAATAAATCATAACCCTAGCATTCATCTAACTATAAAGCTCTCTGTCTGTCTGTGTGTCCTTCACATATCTCAAGAACCGCTCATTCAATCGACTTCACACTTGGCAAGTGTACTGCTGGGGACCCAAGGGAGTGCCGTATCAAATTTGGTGCAATTTGGACGTTCAATATCAATTCTTCAACGTTCAAAGCAACTAACGTGCGTCATGGCAGGTGTATTGCTCACGACCCAAGGAAGCGCAGTGTTGAGTGTGAAGTTGTTTGTATGAGCGGTTCTCAAGAAAGCTGCAAGTTGCAACAGGACAGGCCAAGCATTCAGCCCGTTATGAACAGGCAACAAACGGGCAATGCCGTAGTCATGATAATACACCAAACAAAATATTTGACTGACTGGACTGATTGATTAATTTGGCTCTTACCTGTAAATGAGGGTTGATGCAAGCTGAGTTTCACTTTCACAGATGGGGCTGGCCACACAGCTCTGCAATCCCCGCACACACACAAACACAGTTAAATACAGTAAGAAAATATAGAGGCTCCTTTATAAAAACAGAGATAATCAGAGTATGGTTAATGTAAAAGATAGTGGTACAAAGACAGAGAGCAGTCGTTTCCTGAGGCTGCAGGCTGTATACTAGAGCTTAGGTTACCATGTACACCTGTTATGTTTTTAACTTGCAATAAGGACTTCTATTGTGGTATACAATAGCATCAAATCAACATGTTTCCTCAAATTCATATAAAATCCTTCGCTATAACTCAGAGTCAGCTTTTCTTTGTGCTGAGCAGCTTTCATGGGCCTCATATGTTTGTCCTTGTTTTATTTGATGTATCAAGTTAAATGAAACATACATTAAGTCATACAAAAGAGGCATATAAAACATTGTGTTTTCTGTAATACAGACACACAGGTTGTATGCCAAGGATTGCATATTTTATTAGATCTTGTATGTGGAGGGTCAGGTCGTACAGATTCCCACCTGTAGAGTTGGAAAATTTAACTCAAATAAATATCCTTTATATAAACATGACACTCTGGGCGGGTCCATTTCTTCATCTCTAAGAAAACACGGCCTCCAAAACACTGTAACTCACACTGGATTCATTTCACACAACGTTTCTTTTTATTGCCACCCTATAAACCACTCCAGCCTTATGTATGTACGTGTGAGTGTGTGTGTGTGTGTGTGTGTTTGTGTCTCACTGTGTTGTGTGTCTGTCTGTGGCCTTTTCTGCATGCGTTATCCCCCATAGTCAGAATCACCATTAGACAAAGAGGTCAATTCATATTAAGTGTTAAAAAGGCCAGATTGTCCATGAATCAAAGGTCTACAAACTTTAATACATCTCGCAAAGCCCAACCAGTGGAAAAATAAATTAAAATAACTACATTTACTCAAATAAAGGTGCCATTCAGTTCCTGACAAAGAAAATGACATGCCATTTGGGAATTACTGTGAGTAAAAAAGTCAAGAATAATGGTTCTTTTAGCTCACACACAGCTCCAGTAAAATTCATCCCAGAGGACCAAAACTCTCCGCGCTTTAATTGTCATGCAACCCGATCTCACGGGAAGGCGTATAAATAGCACAACATTACAAGGACATTCCGCATGTTATGAGAATGCATTTGTGTCATTTGTACACCTCTTTTGCGTGTTATGTGCAACAAAATATGGTAACAGACCCAGTTAGGTTTAGGCAACAAAATTACTTAGGTTTAGGAAAAACATCATGGTTGGGCTTAAAATAAGTACGTAAACTAAGTAAAATATGTAAGGAAAGAACGTAACAGAAGTACGGAAAACGCGTCACAAACGTCACTAACGTCACTAACGTCACTTCAAAATAACTCACCAACACTTTGGGACACAAGCAACTGTCTCCTGGTTGGAAGTCCTGTGTTTGTTGGACCCATCCACGTCCCCGGCCCCAATAAGCTGTCTTTCTTGTGTTTTTATTCTATGTCACTAGCTCTGAGCGTAGCACTCACGCGGATGCATTTTATAAAGCTGAAACGATTAATCGATTAGTTGTCAATTATTAAATTAATCGCCAACTATTTTGATAATCGATTAATCGTTTTTGAAAAAAAAAAGTCAAAATTCTCTGATTCCAGCTTCTTAAACGTGAATATTCTCTGTTTTCTTTACTCCTCTATGACAGTAAACTGAATATCTTTGAGTTGTGGACAAAATAAGACATTTGAGGAAGTAATCTTGGGTTTTGAGAAACACTGATCAACATTTTTCACCATTTTCTGACATTTTATAGAGCAAACAACTAATCGATTAATCGAGAAAATAATCGTCAGATTAATCAACAATGAAAATAATCGTTGGTTGCAGCCCTGGCGCTTTAAATTGCAGTCAGTACAGACAACATGGCGTACAAATGACACGCCAAAAGCAAGAAAGGGGTTCTTATTGCACGCAAAATAACTTGTGTCATTTAGTGTGACCGGGCGGAGTCATGATAGGGTAGCCTTAGCCAGACTAAAATGTAATGTATGCTCCAATATACTTTGAAAAATCTCACACAGATGTAGAAAAACAAAAGAGAGGGATGAAAGATGATGAATGAGAATCATCATTACATCTAAGAGAATATGATAATCTAACCCAGGCCCAGGCTTGACTGTAAGAAGAATGGAAGATTTATAGAGCGAGATTAATCAAACTCATCTTTTTGGCAATGGCTCTGCTCTAAAGACTGAGAGCGTTTGTTTTCAACAGGCTGAACCAACACTGATTATCAACTTGTGGCAGAATATCAGCATGAAGATGATTAAAAATAGTGGATAGTGTTTAGATAAACTAGACAGACGACACCTACTACGCTCCAGTCTGATGGAGAAGTTTACAAGGCAATCTTTGTTTATGCCATATGTTCTCAAACTAAATAATCAGTTTGACCTGACCTGAACAGTGAAGGGGAAAAAATAATGTATACCAGGACAAGAATGAGCATTCTAGCAAATATTAGTGCTAAAAGATGAAAGAGAAAAAACCCTGTCATAAAATCCAACATTAATACTAAAAATCTGACGTTTACAGTGTGCATTAACCTCCAGGGTAAAACACCTCAGATCACCTGCAAGCCAACGTTTTACCAACTGAGGGAAATAATAAATAGCTTAAGTCTACTCCAGGTCTGCATGATCTGAGGTATGTGGGAAGGAGAAAATGTCACTGTGGGTGTCGGCTTACAGTCCAGCCTTCAGGTATCAAAAGCAGGCGTGTCGTGGCGAGAGCCAGGCGGTGTGCCAGACAGTTGGTTGTTTCTAAAAGGATCAGTGAGGCGGATTACTGCCTAAATCCCTTCTTTCACTGAGTTCCTACAAACTGTCATTTCTCTCTCCGCTTCACAATAGCCAATGAAAACACCGACAGGTAGGGTGACTCCGGAGAAGAAGTGGCCTGCAGTGGAAACACACGTGCAAGTAGATAGACACAGAAACATTTTCTTGCGTGCGGTGTCCTTCACTATGTTCCCCTCGATAAGCTCCGTGTTTTGTTATAACACACTTATTCTTATCTATGTGAAACCTTGCATAGATGAGAGAAAGGTGTTGTTTGGAGAACACAGATGTGAAGGTGATGCATGCTGATGACTGATAGATTGCAGTGTGTCAGCTAATTCACACAAAGCCTTAGGAAAACTAGCATATGCACGCAGTACATAAAACCACCCACACACATAAGCACTCGTATATACATGCATAGCTATATAATATAGCTATATATAATATACACCAATCAGCCATAACATTATGACAGCATGGGCACCCTGACCGGTCTGCGGCTACGCAGCCCCATACGCAACAAACTGCGATGCACTGTGTGTTCTGACACCTTTCTATCGGAACCAGCATTCACTTTTTCAGCAATTTGAGATACAGTAGCTCTTCTATTGGATGGGACAACACGGGTCAGCCTTCGCTCCCCATGTGCATCAATGAGCCTTGGGTCTTACAACTGTTGGTAGGTCCTGACCACTGCAGACTGGGAACATCCCACAAGAGCTTCAGTTTTGGAGATGCTCTGACCCAGTCGTCTAGCCATCACAATTTGGCCCTTGTCAAAGTCGCTCACATTCTTACGCTGGCCCATCTTTTCTGCTTCCAACACAAAGTTCAAAGAGATAATCAATGTTATTCACTTTACCTGTCAGTGGTCTTAATGTTATGGATGATCGGTTTATATATATATCTATATATATATATACACATGCATATATATATATATATATCTATATATATATATATAATAAGTAGCATAATGTAAAGTCAAGGATCAAATATAAAATCTCTCAATATTGTCTGATATTTTTTCACCCACTGAGACTCAGATGTCATGACTACTTCAAGGTCTTCCAACATCATAAATCTCACTGAAAAAAATGTAGGCCCTAAAAATAATATTATTAATAATAATATTTATTATGTACAGCCAACCTTCAACAGGTTCCACTAAAGGTGGAAGCCAATGCAAATCTGGGAAGGATAGAAACACAATCAAAGAAGTAAGGATGGAGAATGAGAAATGATTGTGTACTGTGGGCAGTGGATGACGTGGGATATTATTTCCAATTTATACAGTACAGACAGACTGACATTGACTGACCATTATTTACGCATAAAGGTTATATGTGTGTCCTTCTATTTATGTATCAATCTTGGGTGTATACACATACACACACTTGTCCACGACCTCACGTAGGGCCACAGTACCATTTTTCCAATCTAGATGGACTTGAACTCTTCAGCTGCAGTTCTACGCAGAATCGTTGCTCATTTTTGGGCAGGGGTTGATGAATTTGTCCTAGGGATGCACCGATCTGACTTTCTCAGTCCCAATACCGATAGCGATAGCTAGGCTTTGGGTATCGGCTGATACTGAGTACCGATCCAATACCAGTGTTTAATTAATAAGCTGTATGCTTCACTGTGTGGAAGTGACTGGAGGGAGGGGGGGAGGGAGCATGCCAACACATTCACATTCACCCCCTGTCTAAGTGACTGCATTTATAATATTATGATAAATAACTCAATACTAAATTTATCACGATTCTGATCTCAGACCATTCTGCACGCCGACATACCACCCACCCTCCGTCGTCTGCAGAGCTAAGCAGTGAAACAGTACTGCCATAGAGGTTTTAGTAAATCCTAGAAACCATTAAAAGAAAACACATGATCAAATTCATGTGAGTCTGTAAATAGCCAAATGTCTGAACAGAAGATTGATTCATACTTATGGGTGAAGTGGCAATCACTCAGCATGCCTGGCCTTTTACCCTACGCTCACACACATCACTGCTCTGAGGCACTTCTGTTAGCTGGTCTCACACACACACACACACACACACACACACACACACACACACACACACACACACACACACACACACACACACACACACACACACAGACACACAAACACACACACGGGAACACACACATGTACCCCACCCACATTGTAAAAGTGCTCGGCAGCAGTCATATTAAAACATGTATGTCTACCTGGCAGTGTGCCTGATGCCTATAGTGTCCAAATCTACACCAACATTGATCCAAACTTAAAGTCAGACTCAAGGAGAGACTGCAGAGTAGCATACCATGTAAAACAGGTTACTTTCAATTGGTGAACATGTACCATCTCTTCTTACCTTCGCACCTTATTGTTTTTCTTTTCTTTCTCTGTCTCTGTCTCTTTTAAACACACACATATGAAGGCCATATTCCAGCCTACAGCAGCTCTGTACAGTAATTATAATAACAGTGACCTGGCAATGAAAACCATCCAACTCATTTACAGACTACGGTCTCCCCCCAGAACAGTATCACAAGTTGAAGCATGGTTCAAATACAATTTCAAAGTTTGACATGAATATGTTATAGAGACGGAAATAGGAAAAGGCAGAAAATGGTAAAGGTAAATGATGGGTTAGAGTGAAAACCAGTGGAATGAATATGTCCAAAGTACATACTGAAACTATTAGTAGATAAAAAAATTGTCAACAGCATATTAATCTGCAACTATTTTAATAATCAATTGTTTATTGTAACTTGATTTGTCTGATCAACAGTCCCAAACCAAACAAAAATATAAATACAGATGTAACGTTGGGATCAATGAAATTGTGATGGTTATTTACATTATTTTTCAAACACTAAAGTGTCTATAATCAATATTTTTTATAATAACTACGCATCATATGACAATGTGAAACCAATGCAACAATGTGAAAGGGGTCGCACATAGTAAACCTTGAGAGAATTATCACATGAATCTGCAGCTCCCCTTGGCTTCACAGAGCTTTATAGTGTTTCAGCTCTGGCCTGAAACTTTTTTGGTTCACTCTCACCGCTCTCATCGTATCATTTTCGTCCATAGCGGGCAGCTATTTTCATTGCAAAAGCATTAAGAACCCACTTTACAAACAGCAGATGGACACAGTTAACAACTAGCTGGTGAACATAGTGGAGCATTTAGCAACTAAAGAGCCAGATATTACCATCAAGAGTTGGGGGAGACCAAAAACAGAGCTAAAAGAGAGTGAATTATGGATTTACATTCATCAGGTGGCCAGAAACATGACACCAAATGAATGATGTTTGCTAACAACTTCACCCTTTCATCTTAAAATGTGATGTGTCAGTGTTGTGTTCACATCTTGTTTTGGCTGCCCCCAAGTGGCCAAAACAATCTCTTATTGAAGGTTTAAATTGACTAAAACATTAAGCGGTTAATAGAAAAAAAAATCATCAGATTAAATCAATAGTGTAAATAATAATTATTTCATTATATATCATATTTGCAACAGAGTAGAGGAGGTAACTTTATTAATCCCACTCAAATAATAATAAATTAAATTAAATTAGGAGATAAGAGATTGTCTGGGATTAAAATCCACTATATCATTGCTGTGTTCTTCATGTAGAGTATGTTTAGTACAGATATGACGACAACAACAAAACATAACAGTACATTCTTATTGAAGGTGAAATGTGTTGAAGACGACCATGACAAAGAGAGATACTGAGAGGAGAGAGGGAGACTGAGTGCAGTGAGGCAGTGGACTTAACTGATACTTTAAAAGGTGCTAAATGCGAGATTGGGAGCATTTCGATTGCGTCCACACGGCTCTCAGCATGGTGACGGTTAAGCCGGTACCGCGCTGCTGACGGTACTAACAGCGCTAACAGTGAAAACAATGGTAACAGTAGAAACACAGTTAGCGCTGTCAGTACAGCGCTAACTGTGTTTCCCTGGGTGGGGCAGGGGGGGACTGGAGGGTGGGTGCTACACAACAATGCCATCTGTCGGGACGGATGCAGAGCGGTAGCTGAGAGCTAGCCTGTGGGGCACGTTCACATGCACAAAACATGCACTAAAAGCATGTGCGGATGGCCCAACTATGTCAACAAATAAACGGATTACAAAAGACACAGAGGGAGAGTGACTTCATTCTCTGCTCAGGTAGACATTACTGCTCTATATATTTACCTAGACAATAGTTGTTTGCTGCTCTGGACATTGTATAGAGCACCTTTAATCATTTGTAACAAGTATGTTTTATCCAGCTAGAATGTAACTTGCCATTTAACTTGCATGTCAAATTAAAATTGCACTGCCTATGTGTACACACACTCGCAGTTTAATTCAAAGAGTGAAGTGGAGCTTGGTCAAGGATGTTCATCTTTTTTTTTTTAATTTTTAATGAAAAACATTCCCAGGGTCTATTTATGAGACAATGACAATATCAACGCCAGCAGCACAAAACATGGCGCTTTAATTCTCTGAGGCAAACTCCTGCCAACTCCAATAAAATCTAGGCAACCATATTGTAGTCTGACCTCAGCTGAACTTTTCTCCTTTACTCAAACCTTTTAGATGTAATATAGATACTGTGTTTCCAGTGCAGATGGCAGATGTAATCTCTGAAAAGCAAACTATTTTGTTTATCATTGAATGTCCTCATTTACATTTGGTCACAAGTCCAATCCCTACAGTGGTCATATATCCTGTCTGTACTGTATGTTGCTCTTAGTCTCTGTAAGATGTTGTGACTGAAAATATCCCTATTTATTCTGCGACCTGATGACAGTCCGCACAGGGACTCACCAAAAGTGCATCCTGTCAGTCAGCGTCTGTAGACCACCCCTGCTGGCTACACCTGCCAGAAACTGTCTGTGTTTGCAGAAGTTTGACTGACGTGCTGACGTTGGTGACTGACGTGATGTGTTTCCCCAGAAAACACCACCGGAGGTGTGAAGTACAGCATGGAGGCATGAACAGGTTAGAGTTGTGCCTGTGTGTGTCTGTATGTGTGTGTACGATGGTCATTGCAGTGTGAATTTTAGGAGGTGTCTGAGATAGAGAACAGCAGTTTGAAGGATATGACTCATTACTGGCTCTATAGACCTCTCAGTATGCACCTTCTCTACCTGGAGACTCAAAACAAGGAACAAGTGTATTTACCTGCCTGGTTACCAAATCTTTTCCGCCTGTTCGCCCAGGAACCTTTTTTCACTTCAACACCGGTTAAAATGTGTTGTGTGCAAAATCAACTTGCGTAGTTTAACCGGTTAAATGTGATGCTGAAAAGTAGACATTTTTGGACAGTAGTTATTTTCTTGTTTTGTTTCTTACAATTAGATGTCTTTGCTTTAAAGAAGACCTATAATGCTTATTTTCAGGTTCATACTTGTGTTTTGGGTTTCTACTAGAACATGTTTACATGCTTTGATGTTCAAAAAAACGCTTTATTTTTTTTTATATCAGCTTTGCCGCAGCACCTCTTTTCACCCTCTCTCTGAAACGCTCTGTTTGAGCTCCTGCCCCACCCTGTCAGTCAGGATGCCCCACCAGTAACGAGCGCAATTGTCGTCAACTCGACTTCAACTGGTTCACTTCTCTGTCTCCACCACGGCCTCTCTGATCAGCTGTTCACTGACTTCACTGTGTGTGTTTATATGCGTGGAGAGCTCCGACGCAGAGCAGGGAGATGCTGCAGCGTGATAATAAATACTACAGTTTTTAGCCCCGTAGCCTGTTTAATCACGGGTTTCAGTAACCATCCCTAAATAAAATAATTTGATATAATGATGACAGCCTTTTGCGATGTGCTTATCGCGCAAGTTCATATCGCGATGACGATGAAAATACGATTTATCGGTCAGCCCTAGTTTGAGGGCATGCCAAACTAGCAGTTATGCAAATGTGTTACTTGGTGACATCACCACATTACAGAAGAAAAGACAGGACTTCAAGCAAGGCCTTTCAGGCAGTTCAGGAGCAGTGTTTCTGTGGGGCAGAGTAACTCTATTTGGCGTGGCTTTGTAATTTTACACACCTTTTATATGCACAAAAAACTATATAACACACTAAAAGAAAGAGAAAAAGCACAAAATCATAATAGGTCCTCTTAAACTTTTCAGATTTTATATGGGTGTCTGGTTAAGTTAAATGAGCTGTGTCGTAGGGCCTTTACTTGCAAAAGAACAGGTTGATGGATGGACTTGCACGTTTGGAAGATCAAAACAGTTGAAACCTGAGGCCCGCCAACAATTATCCTTCCAGTCAATAAATCTCTTCTCTGTCTCCTCTTTTATTGCACAAAAACAACAAACACACAGAGACTTGACACCACAGCAACGCGGATCCACCATGATATCACATGCTGCTCCTGAGGAAATCTGGGGAATCAAGCTCTCGCGTCTCAAATCAGTGAGAAAGTGAAACGTTTTCCATACGAAAATAGCATCTACTGTTGAACTTCCTGAACTGAAGTTGAAGTCCGACACAAGAAAATCGTACCCAATGCAGTGCAAGTGTGGTTTTAAAAGTGAACATTAAATTCAACACTGACCTTTATGATGGACAGCTGTAAACATTTTTAAGGATTGATGCACCACGCTGCTGCTACAGAGCCCTTTGCTTACTTCCATACAGTCGACCCACTCACTGCTCTTTTATAACATCCAATATGTGAGGCCCTCCCTACCTGCAACCCAGTCTGACTAAATCCCCAAGAATGTGGAGAAAGAGAGTAGAGAGAAGGGAAATCTAAATTTGTGATACTGTGAATCATAGCATAACTACAAAACTGAGGAAAATTATGTTTTGTTGGCTTGCTGTGATGTTGTTGCTGCTCTTTTTAGAGATCACTTAGCAGTTGAACAGCAGCTATGTTCACATGGACATAATAATGTGACTATGGCCAATAATTAGAGATTTATATGTTTACAAGTAATGTGCCAGTACCCGTAAATGAACCAGTAAATCAGCAGCCTGCCCATGGCTTGCACATGTTATTGTTAAAGGAAGTAGTCTTTTGTCAGGTATGATTAGATGAATTAAAGGCTAATGTGTTTATCACAAGCAATGTTTACATAAAAAAAGAAAAATCAATAAAATGTATACTGTATTTCACATAAATCAATTTGTGAAATGCAGTATGAATTGTAGGTTATAGATTTTTCTGCATAGCTTAATTTTATTTTGTAGAAAACTGCTGTATGTATTAGGAATAGTTCTTACTATTATTTTTTCCCGTAAATGTTTTTCTTAAAAATAAATTGAGCTGAAATGTTGGGGACAATTTTCTTTCAACCAAAACAAAAACTGCACGATACATAACGCCACAAAATTAGACATTAGGCCCACATGTCACTAATAATATTTTCTGGCAGACTATTCCACTGTTTAATGGAGGTTAAATTGTACAATTTGAATTTATTTGTATGCAACTACAATATACAGTACACAGTGTACCTGCATTCCTTAGGAACTGATGGCAGAGACTCAGAGATTATAGAGCCTGTTACATAACTGCGACCTGAAGCGTTTTCAACATCAAGTCCATTGTTTTGACAATGTGCGCATAAATGCGAGACTGATGCCAAATAAAAAAGGCACTGAATAAATATATTTATCTACATTTTGTAACCTGGGCGGAACAGACTGTGCTGCTCTCTGGCTCTGTCCAGAGACCGGTTTGTAATCCCACAGACTCTCCTTCACTTTTGTCCAGCAGCTGGGAAGCAAGACACGGGAACTTCTTGGGTATAAAGGAGTGTTTTTGCAGTGTTTTTCATGGGCAAACTGTAACCTACACTGTACATTTACTGCCACTAGACAACTTCACTGCTAGCCTTTCCCTCTGCACCGATCGCCAACACCTGTCCGTCTCTCTCTCTCTCTCTCTCTCTCTCTCTCTCTCTCTCCCTCTCGATCAATCACACACACTTGCTATGCACACACAATGAGAACTGCCCCATTGAGCCACGATATGCATCGGTGTTGATGGGAAAATAGATCAGGAATACTACTGGACTTACCTAGGTGTGCAAATCTGACTGAAGCAGTTGTTGATCACTTGCGGCCCCTACTGGCTGGTTAAGAGCAGTCAGCAGTCAATGACGGTATAAAACACTCAATAAAATATGTTTTTCAAAAAGTGTGAATCACCACAATCATGAGAGGTCCTTGAGCAAACAGTCATAAATGAGCACAAGCAATATTAGGCTGGTGGGTTCAGTAGTTTCCAAGATTAGCCGTGGACAGACAGACACGCACACACACACACACACACACACAACCGAACACATAATCTCCTCCAAAGGCTCACGCCTGGCGGAGATAAAAAGCAGACAGCAGATACACAAGCAGACAAGAAAACAACACAGAGAGGTAACAAGAAGGGCACGGTCGGGGCAGAAACACACAAAACTAATTCATACGGGATAAAAACCAATCTTGAAGGGAAGCCACTTCACCTTGAGAACGCCTTGTGGCAACAAATAGCGTCCACAGCCTCCAGATTATCCTTAATTTCCTGCAGCAGAAGGCCCGGCTACGCAGCTCAAACGAGTTTTCATTGCTTAATTACATACATTTGCGGAGGGTCAGGAAAAGGTTTGGAATCTGCTCTTGAGATCCGAATGGCACAGTGGCATCCCTGCCAACAGAGCTGTGAAGACAACACTCACTGTGGAAAATGATACTGTGTGGAAACGTATCTTGTGCAAAGTCAGCCATTAACACATTTCCCTAATAAATAATATGCACTTTGTAGGAGTAAGAAGAACGGCATAGATGTAATAACAGCAAGACGCAGAAACCTACCCAAAACATACAGTATGTAAGTCTTCACACTTCTTGGAAGTACGATAAAGTGTTTGGAAATATCTCAAAAACTCTCCACACTGTGGGTATTTTAACACCAGCTATTTTTAGTCGATCTTTTAAAGCATTCATTGTTTTACCAGCTGCATGCTGAATATTCCATTTATGTTTTATTTGACATCCATCACCTACCTCTGTTGAGTTTAAGTTCACCCCAACAGAGCCCCAGCTCACATTTGTCTGTGCCAGTCTGAGCTTATTAAATCTTAAAACAGAATAGGAACTTTGGCCAAATGGATTGTTTTACTATTTTATAAGCGTGTGCCTCATTTCTAAGCAATTTTTTGCCAGTTTGTGAAATGACAAGATGTCAAACAACATATGTAGCTGAGTCAAGTTCCTGGCAGCAGAACATTTACAATTCTAGAGCAATAACATCGCTGGCAAAGGAAAATATTCCCACTACACGAGCCAAATGTGAACAAGAGTTAGTGTTCAAGGAAACAGTGTAATCCTCCTTTTACACCGAAGGTTGCTGTTCAAACCGTGTTTCTCAACGCGAAGCTGACTTTTTGTTTTCACCAAACCTCATGATGAATGATATTCATGAGTCAATCCATTGACATGTGGAAGAAGCAGGGCACATCACAGTCTAACTTATACATATATCAACCTATTAGCTGTAACACTTTTTTCATTTCTAAGGAATGTTTTGAATATTACATTTTAAATTTGTATTAATTAAATTCTCTTTCATTCTTATGCACAAGGAAATTCATCACATAAACCACTTTGTTTAATAACTTAATAATAGGACATGTTATTAATTGAACTGCAGTCTTTGTTGGATAAACCTTTTACATCAAAATACAACCCACATCTGATGCAGCTCAACAGTCGGTGTGAAAGGTGATGGATACAATGTGCAATAACAAGTGCTTTTCCCCCTCAACAATCATCATATGAGCCATTTTAAACCGAAATAATAATCCAACACAAACATTTTAACATCGCTAGAGCCTCAATAAAACATTAGTTTGTCATATAAAATCTGTTAGCTGACCACTAATTCTCCATCATTTGCTCCCCATTTTCCATCTCACAAGTTCTCAGACAACAAAGGACGGCCTCGTTGGGTGGATTTCCCCCCCACCTCTACCCCTCCAGGCGGCCGCAGGCCTCGTAAATGGCTCCAGACGTGAGGACTCTGTCCACCATCTGACAATGATTAGGACACGGCCTCGCTGAATACAAGTAGAGCCTGCACACTCAATTGCTGCAGCACACCTTTATATGCAGCAAAACTAAACATGCCACCCACAAGTTTCTAGATTCAGGCCGGTGACGCCAATCAGCGGTGGAGTAATGAACGGTATTCAACTGTAACTCGCCACTGTAAAATGATCAGATGTACTTAATCTCAATATTGGGATACACAGCAGACAGAATGTGTCAAATTAAACTTAAAGGATGTTGGACAACCGGGCTCAAAAATCAGTTTGACGTACTTGTTTCAGCACCGACACTGCAAATCACATCACGTCACACCTGAAATGCACTACTGTAGTTGGGGCCAAACTTTTTACAGTGTAGAAATGCTAAAGATCTTACAATGTAGAGAGATGCACCAAAATAATCAGGTTGAAGTTGAAGTTTTGTGAATGAGTGCATGCATTTTTTGACTGCAAATGCTTCGAAGCTTCGGCCGTTGCCATGGTATTTGACCTCCAAATCACTATTTGAGTGCTTCGTTTATACATTTTTTTTTTTATTTATATACAAGTATGTAAGCCTCGAAGCCCAAAAAAATTTATCCGGGACAGCCCTAATCGTAACATATCCTCATACAACAGTTCATAAGATACAAGTTATTCCTAATTTTTTGTGCATTTTTCTACAAATGTTCAACAACAGGTGACACACGTGTCAATTTCCACTCCAGTTTTTTCAAAATAAATTTCTGTCCTCACAGGAAACAACTTGGTTAGGTCTAAGCAAACAAAACGACTTAGTTAGGTTTAGGAAAATATCGTGTTTTTTGTTAAAATAACACCAGAAGTGGCGTAACTTAAGTACAGAAGTTTATGTGACAAATAAATCAACATTGTCTTCTGGTTTCACACGGGGTACAGACAGCGGTCTCCTGGGCGAAAGTTTTTTGAAACCCACCCATCTACCCCGACTCTTCCCTACATTTGTCTCTCTTTATACTTCTTGGATCACCATTACATGGATTTCATTGATTTTTTGAGATTTATACAAATTACAGTGTTACCACAGTGTTAATTACTTTTCGTAGATATTGCTACTAACGGTGTATGACAACAGCCTGATCAGAAGTATGTACTATATCAGCATTCTTTGTCATGCACATACGGCAGCCATATCATTTTTCTTTCTCTGTCTATCCGTCTTTCTTCCATTCCTTCCTTCTTTGTTCATTCTCACACACACACACACACACACACACACACACACACACACACACACACACACACACACACACACACACACACACACACACACACACACACACACTAGGTCTCTTTCTCTTTCCCTCTGTCCCTCTCCTCCACCCAGACATCTGATAGTGATTATAGCAGAACCTCAGAAACACAACTCACTTAACTCTCTACTATTAAGTGACTTGGTACCACTGACATAATTTGTTCATCTACAAGTACAATTAACTGACACACACACACACGCGCACACACACACACTCATGCACACACACACACACACACACACACGGGGCCCTAGAGATTTGCACAGGCAAAAAGACAGTCGCTGAGGCTCATGAACACACACACACACACACCTCAATCACACAACCACATGCGCTCTCTCCCTCCTCCTACCCTTATGCCCCCATTTCAGGCAGGACCCTCATCCTGTCCTCCCCCTCCCTCCCTCCATCTCCAGTCCCCTGGAACCGAACAGTCACGGCTGTGTGCACCGCTGATTAGCTAGAACCTGAACCCAGTGGCAACACTGGAAAGCTCACTGTTCTTTATTGTGTATCCTTCTTAGCGAAAGGGAGACTCTGACAACTTGGCTTTCCCCGTCCTATTACCTTATCTTTGACTAATGTAAGCCCCACATTAAGGCAACTTTCACTGTTACCAAGATACCTTTTCTTTTATACAACCATCACCAAGATTCAATAGAGCGAGCAGAGATGAACAGAGCTGAATCATTTAGATACAAGATTCAAACAGTGGAGGAACATGTGTTCGATGTGTACAGGTCTGGGGTTGCAATTGCGGGGTGTTATGTGGTGACTTGAGTGTGTGGCGTGTGTGCATGAGGTTATTTGTTGCAGCTTATTCCTTAATCCCACAACATGTGCCTGAAACCTGCAACAGATGCCTCTAAAGGACAATTCACACACAGAGGAAAACACATTGCACCGCTATCATCGCTATTAATCCCCATTCACTGCTGCAGCCGCTCATGTTGGAACATGAGAGCTAATGGAACTGAGTTTAGAGAACAAACGAATAATTATTTGCCCTCGTCGGTCAGTAAGTTTTCAAAAAAGAAAACTGAGCTATGTCATTTTGATCTGGCTTTCCTGGGATCTTACAGAAGGCCGACTCCACAGAATCCACACAGTGAATTAACAAACAAACTTGCTGATGTGTGTCGACCCGCTGATCTCTGTCTGCTTCTCTATCTGCTGCTGATACAACTTTTGGTACTTTAAGTATATTTTGATTTATAAACTTTTGTACTTTTACTGAAGTACGATTTTGAATGCAGGACTTTTACTTGTAACAGAGTAGTTTTACACTTTGGTATTGCTACTTTTACGTAAGTAAAGGTTCTGAGTAATTCTTCTACTACAACTAAGTATACCACAACACTAAAACTTTCTTGTTCTAATGTTGTGAAGTAGAAATTAAATACAAAATACAACACTGGCATCTATCAAAACAACTGTTTACCAATTTCTTAGCGTTAAAAATATAATTAAATACTGTTGAATGTGGTAGAACTAGACAATGTCAGACTTTGAAACGGTTTGAATAGCATGAAGCTCCGTTATGTTGCACACATATCTTCTATTAGTTTAACAACTTGGAGTTTTATAAGTCACTTTGCAACATTTAGAGGACAAAATGTAATGTAATTCAGCTTCTGACGAGTACAAAGTTAATTCTAAGTGATTGCAATATGAATGCTGATCTGATGTGATTCATGCTGGTACATCTTACACAGCTGCCCCAGAGAAGGCGAGGGTTTCCTGGTGGCTCATATGGCAGAAGCATTAAACCTGGCCCATGCATAAAACATTTTAAGCCTGAATTGTGCTCTTAACCTTCACGTCAGTCCCGTTCTACTATGTCCTGTGTCATCTGCTACTGTATGCTGAGTAGAAAAGCCAGCTATAAGTCTTAGAACATAACGTTTTGCAGCTAGGTACTGTAGGAGTGCACGGTAGGTAGGTGCAGGGACTTTTTTTTTTTCATACAGGAAGCTGAGCGGACACGGTTCAGAGGTTTCGACTTGTAAAAACACTGCTCCCAGCGTATCACATTGAATATAAAACCAGTGAGCATGTGGTGCAAATTTGTGTGTACGCACGCACACCTGTTTGGTTATGAATGTGAACCCAGAGATGCTGGTAGCACAAGTGAGAGTGTGTGTGTGTTTGTGTGCAGGGGAATAGGGCTGGGCAATATGATGATATACTATATCGTCAAAACGATATAAAAACATCTATTGTATCGTATGCAATCGTTTCTATCGCGATGTAAGCTCAGCCTATATTTATCTATTATTTCTCTATAATTTCACTTAAAACTGTTATCTTCATTTTGCACTCAAGTTCTTAAAATGAGAAAACACTTTCTTTACCATGTGGTTATTTCATATACACTACTTATTGAATTAATAGAAAACATGCTATATCGTGATATATATCATTATCGAGATATGAAATGACCCATATCGTGCATGTAATTATCATAAAGTGGGCCTGTCTGTAAAGGGGAGACTCATGGGTACCCACAGAACTCATTTTCATTCACATATCTTGAGGTCAGAGGTCAAGGGGACCCCTTTGAAAATGGCCATGCCAGTTTTTTCCTCGCCAAAATTTAGCGCAAGTTTGGAGCGTTATTTGGCCTCCTTCTCGACAAGCTAGTATGACACGGTACCAATGGACTCCTTAGGTTTTCTAGTTTCATGAGATGTCAGTATCACTCTAGCTTTAAAACGAGCTACAACCTAAATTAGTGGCGTTTGCGTTAACACATTATTATCTCTGACAGCCCTAATATGAACACAAAGAGCATAAATAAATAGACCATATTTTTATAATGCAACTTTTCCAATCTCTGTGTGTGTGTGTGTGTGCGTGATGCTGACCTAATATGTAGTCATCTGCTTGATGGTGTTTGGCTGGGAACCTACAGGGGCCTGTTAGGGACATCTGGTCTCTCTTGGACGCTGTTACTCTAAATGTCTTTCACATTTTGGATCTCGCTTTCCCCCTGATCTGGCAGAGATGATTTTGGCATTTGGCATCAGGGTCATTTCCGTTTTTTTTTTTTTTTATATCACCTAATTAAATCTGCAAACAACAGCCCTCCTCCCTTCACTATCTGGCATGATGTGATCTACAATTTTTTTATAAGCCTCACATTTCCTCCATCTACTTCCTGTTACTGGCCTCCCAATTAAAACTCATCGTTAGCCCCCTAAAGAAACTATACATCACGCTAGATCATCCTGTTCACAGCAGATGTCAGTGATCAACAGAGTGGCTGCATCTATCAATAAACGCATTCAATAAGCATCACAGTGTTGCACAGGACACAACACAAAGACTCCCAGAGGCCTGCTTCACGTTGTAATTCACTTGTGGGCTGGATATGTATAAATCCACCGGACATGTAAGTGAAGAAACAGGCCCCCTCGAGATTTGATTTCACGTGCATCAGATTCACTATCTCGGGGGCGAAATTTGATTTGGTATCAATCGGATTGAATTACTCTGGAATCATGACTTTGGAGAACACATTGACGAGCCCATCATGAATTTATGTCTTGTAGGAAGGTGGTGTCTGCAAAGGCAATGTGGACGCTATTTCAGCCATCGGAGTATCAATGATGTGACAAAAAACAATACATGTGCAGCAGCAGATGGAGGGCTTTTTAGAAAGAGAAGAAGACAGGGAGGGGAAGAGAATAACTAGTGGCTTCTGAGTTTGATTATACACATTATACCCCCTGTCCTTTGCCAGAGACACATCTGCACAAATCAAAGAAAGCCGTTTATCATTCCAGACCTAAATGCATGCGTGTGGAGAACCATAGGACGAGTCAGTCAAAGACTACGAGGGAGACAGACCACAAGACAAGAAGCAACTACCACAAAGAGGTGCAGATAATACCTTGAACTCCTTGAACAGTTAAACATTTTCTTTTTCCACTTAATCACATTCTTTCCTGGCCGTCTGACTCTGTCCTGTGAGTCACTAACTTCTTTGTCCGTTTACCTCATCTACACCTCCACACTGGATGCCTGAATTAAAACGCTTGGTAAAAATAAAGGTCCCTGTGTGCGTGTAGGTGGTCAGATGTTTTCCATGTTGAAATATGCAGCAAAACACAAAACTGCTCATGTGTTTTAAACAGCCCATCTTTTAAAAACAGGAACTCAAGGTTTTCCATCACTCAGTCTGACCTTTAACCTCTCAAGACATTCTTTGAAAATTAATAACTGGCAAAGCCATTACTTGAAGTAATTTCAAAAAGAAACCTGAAAACTAATACTTGATGCCGCTGTCTATCAAGAATGACTCAGCCTGAGTTACCCAGTCTTTCCATATCGCCAGAGTGTGACTATATAAATCTGTCAAGTGTGACTAAACACTTTCATTGGTCGCACTGGTGCGGCTAGCATTTAAATAGCAGGTCTGTCTCTGTGTGTAAACAAGTAATTCAAAATGACGAGAACAATCGATCGTCTTTTCGTAAAGAAATATGCTGCGGTACCTGTCACACCTGTCCCCAGCCCTCAACGGCTCGGCCCAGACCCGACATCATCGGCGGAGGTAACCTCTCCACCATCTGTCTCCCCGGTCCCCAGTAAGATACCCTCTCACTCGGTCGCTTCACCACTCGCTCGCTACGCACAATACATTACGCTACTCTTATACCAACTTATGTAAACATGTGGATTGCACTTAAACACTTCAGCACTTTCACATGGTAGTACGGGAGCATCAAAACTTGGCGTGGCGTGGCATTTTACACGTCGTTTTCTTCATCTACTCTCGTTCGCAATGCAGGGCCGGGTCGTAAAGTGAGGAAGCCACTGGCCCCTTGGATTCCCTACTTTCAGCACCATTCTAACCTATCATCTTCAGCGGAGATGGCCTCATCTGACTCAAAAATCCCTTATCTGCAACCTTTATTCCTGTATACATAATGTGTGTGGGAACTGACTAAAGAAGTAATGCTTAAAATGTATTATTGTGGCGCCAAAAGGCAAAGTGAAAAAATTTGGGTGCACCTAAATTATGTGGGCTTTATTTTCTATGTCTCTGTTTTATGTCTGACAGCTTGTTGTTTTCTGTCACTGTTGATATTTGTCTGTTTACATAGATTTCTGCTCTTATTTTTTAAGTAATATTATTTGACTAAGATTATGATTATTATTAGTATTATCACTTTTCTTTTCCTTCATTGGCTAATCATTTGAAATTTAAATTTACAGGCCAAAAAAAAAAAAAGATGTGCTGGTGCACCTAAATGAAAAAGGCGCACCAGTGTCTGGAGCCCTAAACTACCTAAAAAAATAATATTTCTGTATGTAGTCACCCTGATAAAAGGTTTGAGTCATGAGGGGATGTCTAGACCAAGAGGTGAAGGCACCTCCTGAAACTTAAGAGTGACACTTGCTCGTAGGCAAATATTTCTCCCCTCATTGATGGAATGGCACCTCAAAAGGAGGCACCGTGGAAATTGGGGGTCTCGGGTTTGGAGGGCAGGAGGGATGAAATAGTCCCAAAGTGGATCCAGATGGATATCTCCTCTCTTTTTCTTCAGTCCCCCACTCATCACTCCATCATTTCTCTTCTTTTTTTTCTCTCTCTCTCCTTTGAGTGAACTACAGACCCGGTGATTACTTTAGTTAGGAATGAGCCAAACCAAACACAAGGAGACAGAGTTGTGGTCTACCAAATACAGAACAGCCTCACAGTTCAAAGCAGAACTGTACGCGAGTTAAAGCCTCCTCGGGGCTCAACCTGTTAATGTTTCGGGGATGTTCTTATCAACAATACATCATTTTCTTTTCTTTAGTTTTAAAATGTACATTGTTATGAACAGTATAACAGTAATAATTTACCACCTAAAGGTAGTGAGAGATTAGAGAAAATGACTTTGCTCGTGCCAAAAAAACAGAGGAAAGAACCTAAAGAGGAGTGGCTGAGCTGTGCGACCTGCGTGAATTAGAGAGCAGTGAGAAAAAAAATAGCCAAATCATGAGATCAGAAGCTGGCTGGTCGTATGTTTTAACATCCGCCCTGTGGGACACAAGCCTAAACTGATTCTGTGGGCTATTAGCCGGGCCAATAAATCATCATTTCAACTTGTTTTATACCATCAACCTCTGCTGCTCTCAGTACAGTATTATTACGGCCAGCAGCCTCACTTTAGCCACAGAGTTCGTCACAGTAATCTGTTGATTACTATGATCTCCTGTTGGGTCCTGGAGCTGTCCTCCATAATAAACAAAGGGCTGGAACGTTTCAAGTATTGTTTCTAAAGGTGCTGATGCCAAATCTTTTGTCACGTCATTCAAAAGGAAAGAAAAAGGGGAACACCGGGGGAGGAGTGGCTGAACTGTGTGCCCTGTGTGAATTATAGAGGACAGAATAACTCCATCATGACATCAGGAGAGGTTGTGTGTTTAAAACGTCCACCCTGAGGAGGGGGGCGGGGTGGGTGAACAGAGGAGTAATGGAGATGAAGATTAGGATAATGAGACATGATCTGGTTCGGAAAAGATAAGACTGATAAGCGCAGAAGTGAATATAAACGCATCCCTTATATACCTGCGTACTAAACGCTGAAACGTCAACTTTATTAAGCCTGTAGATACACACAAAAACACGCACACAACTATAGCTACTGTGAGCACTCATCTCTCTCTCTGCGTTTTGGCCATATCAGCGTCTTCCTCATCACTCATCTACTACATCAACCCAGTAGGAAAATTTCCTGTCAGATCCTATCTAGTCTCTGCAGCTCACATCCTGCACTAACAAGTCTCTTTTTATCCAGAGGACTATTTAAACAAATGTACCACACACTGGCCACTCCAATTAAGAACACATTACTCTCTGCGATGGCTGACTTTAACATCAATATGAGAGGTACAGTTAATGTTTTAACTGAAAGATAATCAGATTCATCATGTCAAGTGCTTACCAATAAATACAGGACAAAACCTCATGGCTTCAGTATTGGCCACTGTATATTTATATATTCATTAATAGTGACAGTAGACTGACAAACTAGGACTGCAGTGTGAAAATAATCATGTGCACTAGTTTTACTGCATGCTTCAAATTGTGAAGGGACAAAAACAATACAGTAAGCCTGCATGGAGCCTGTGTAGATAGATAGATTAACGTGAGAGCGTATCTCTTGCGTCAGATGTGCGATGGAAAAACCTGTTTGATAACTTGATAAGCGTCTGATACGTTTGCGGTCTCGGCGGATATCGGTGACAATGGGACAGATCTATTCGATTCAATTCTATGTTCATATACTATATACATCACATACTGGAATTTCAATTCCTGTTTAAGTTTTGACCAATTTGTTGCTGCATTAAAAGCGGTTTAAACTTGAACTCGAATTTCTGTTAATTTTGAAGATTTTTTTACCACGTTGCTGGTGTTCAATTTATCATTTTAATAAAAAAATAACAATTCAGTAAATGTATATACATGTATTTATTTGTTACATTTTGTTTTACAAAGTTAAGAAAGCAATGTTTAAGTCAAGCCTGTTGTTTCCTTACATATCAAAGAATGATCTCAGTCACTTCCACACAGTGAGAGACATACAGCTTATTAATTAAACACTGGTAATCGGGTCAGTACTCGGTATCGGCCGATACCCAAAGCCCAGGTATCGGTATCGGGACTGAAAAAGTCAGAATGGAGCATCCCTGGTGTGATGCGCAGTGAAAAAATTGTGTGTGTGTCTACATGTGTCAGTGCATACTTGTTTGAACGTGTCAAAGGCAGCACAGGCAATAGATCACAGTTTCCATCTAAAAAGCAAAGGGTCAAATGTTTAACTCGTCCCAGCTTCAGAGGACAACAGAGGAGGACCGGGTGGGATCCATGTGTGAGATGAGACAAAGATCTCACACACACACACACACACACATTCATACATACATGCACACTTTTAATCTGCTTACTGTTTTAAAATATAGATTCTGACTGCACGATGCGTACACTAGTAGTACTAATTTCACATTAAACTGCGAGGACAAACTTTTAGAGCACAACACAACATGTATTCAGAGACAGTGAAGATGGTATCACCTTAGGGGAAATAATAATTCACCTGACCACATCTACTCTCGATAAATCGGAACAAATCCAACGGGACTTCTGCTATTTGACATGTGAGAGCCAGAAAACCAATCTGCCAGACAACAGACAGTCCTGTCTTCCCCCGTACTGATGGTGACCTCAAGCGCTGCTTAAAAAGTTATTCGTTTCCCAACCTGGGCTACATGCTCCCATGGTTAACATTAAGTGTCCAAAATGTTATTACTCACTTTACAATAAAGTGCTAAAAAGCCACAACACCTGACCACAACCGTAACGGCATCAAAGCACTGCAGAGGAGACAACAAGGGAGAGAACTGTTAACAGAAGTTCAGCTGCTTTACACAGAAAACCTCTTGTAGCAAATGCATGTTTTATTGTGAAATAGCAGCAGGAAGTCTTAAGGGGAAAGCAATTAGCATAGATTATAGTTAGTAAGAAAGCGATCTTAATCTACATTTGGACATGTTTAGCCACATTGTTTGTAGCTGAATCATTTTTTTACAAAAGGGTAAGTGTTAGGTGAAGAGCTGCAGGAGATTACCTCAAACCTGCAACACACATTGAAGGTAAGCAATGCCTTTTCCTGTGCTTGAGATGACGGAGATTTGAAGCATGCTGATAAATGCTACACAGTTTTATTTCACCCAATACTACATCCAACGCTCATTTTTATTTATTCAACTCTGTAAGCTTTAAAGAATTGTCAAGGCCTGTGGAAACCTTTCTAAAAACATAAAGATAAATGCTGGAACGTTTCTATAAATCACATTGACACTGTAATTAAGAAAGATAAATAGGTATTTGAGAAGACAGCCTCAGGCTCATGGCTGTTATCTCTTTTTGATTGTTATCAACTCCATCTCTAAGTTGAGGAAATTGCATATTAGAGAGGCACAACATTGGCAAACTGTCCTCAGGTTCACATGAACAATAGCTTTTACTCTCTTTATAATCTTTGCCCCTGATGTCTCTCTTATTGTTGTTCGATACATTACTTTAGATGTGTTTACGGCCGGTGGTGACTGTTATCGGGTTTAAAGTGCTTAAGGCATTTCCAAAGGAAGGCTCCCCCCTTATAAGTGGAGAAGCATGAGAGGCACGCAGCCATCACAGCATCAGATGGGACACATTAAGAACATGACACATTTTGGAAACTCTTCTGATCTTTTAACATTTTTGGTCTGAAATCTTGAGGAAGTCCATTTCATGAGCTGCCACCACTCCTCGCCTTGTTGTTGTATCCAATTTAACTTCCTTTGTGAACATTCTGACAGCTACATATTTAACAAAAACTACATTCAATAAGATTGAGTTGTCCATAAAGTCTACAGATTTTTTAGATATGATAAAAAAATGTTCTCTTCTCACTTTGACCTTACTCCGAATAAATCAATCAGGTTGCGTCCGAAGGTCCATACTAACGTGCTATTTAGTACACTAAAACAATATGTGAGATTTTTTAATATCTCCGAAACCTTAGTATGAACGAATAGTACATGAATTGCATACTATTTCCGGTGCCACTACGGCGGCATAAATATCCCACAATGCAATGCGGTAGTGATGACAACGTTCATAACAGACATTGACGGACAGCTCGGTAATGTTGATAATGCTTCAGTTTAAATGCACGTATAAGATTTCACTTTGCTACGTGTAATATATTTTTCAAATTAAAGTTCAGTCACAGGAGGTTGGTATACGGGTTACCATGGTTACATGTCTCCAACCGGCAAGGAGATTACCAGGAAGTGATGGCGTAAATTACTGCTCAGTGCATCTGAAAATATCCATCCATCCATCCATCCATCCATTATCTATAACCGCTTATCCTATTCAGGATCGTGGGGGGGTGCTGGAGCCGATCCCAGCTGACATTTGGCGAAGGCGGAGTACACCCTGAACAGGTCGCCACACTATCACAGAGCTGACACATAGAGACAGACAACCATTCACACTCACATTCACACCTTACGGGCAATTTAGAGTCAACAATGAACCTAACCTGCATGTCTTTGGACTGTGGGAGGAAGCCGGAGAACCCGGAGAAAACCCACGCTAACACGGGGAGAACATGCAGACTCCACACAGAAGGGCCCCAAAGCCGGGTTTGAACCTGCGACCCTCTTGCTGTGATATCCACTGCACCCGAAAAGATATTGTTTATCCACACAAAAGCATGTTGAACGATAGTACACATATTGAGTAAGTAGTGGATAGTATATGATTTCAGACGCAGACATTTGATCCAACCCGATTATATTGCTCCATAGGGCCGTTGTATACATGTACCCATTGACTATATTCTATTTCCTCTTTGCGTTACGCTCATCAGACAGTTTGTTTTCGGCAAATTTCATTTGCTGTTCCCGGCGTGTAGATTAAGCACCAGCAGTGTGATCTGAATTTCCAGCAGTCAGAATCGTCTCACATCACGGGGTGTCTGAAACTCTTAAGTGTCTTAACTGCTCTCTCTCTCTCTCTCACACACACACACACACATACACACACACAGCGAGAAAAGAAAATGAGGGAAACGCTCTGTTTACAGCAGCTATGTGAAACTCAATTACACAGCCAATTGAGAATGTGGCTGTTTCTCAGATTTGCGTGATGTGTTCCTGACCTAAATAAGATCGCTGTTCCTTGTGAAGCTTCGACAACTGCATACACTTACTAGATTGACAAACAAGGAAAAACAACACACACACACACACATCTGGATGTCTGCTTCTCTCATTCATATCTGCTGAGTGTTTTCCTGCGTGGCTCCCCGGTGTTGCTGCCCCCGGACCCCCGCAGATGAGGTGAGGTAAGATTTGGAGTCACAGTATTATGCCATCTGGTTATACATTCACACGCGCTCGCTCGTGTGCACCCATACACACACGTACAGATATACTCTTGTCATAACCCACACTGACAAACACCTGGACCTGGTTACTGGACTCGGAGGGAGAGTTGAATACTATGTGCATGCCTGTGTGTGTGTGTGTGTATAAGTGGGGTGCATGGGGAATACTGGGTTGTAGGTTATTCAGTGCTGGAGGCTGTGTTGAGGTTTATTTTATTTTTTTCTGCTTTCGGAGCCCTTGAAGAAGGAGGCTCCCCTTCACCAAGTCTCATGAATTAAAGGCAGGTCATTGCTACTACAATATGTAGAGCCATTCTCCCAAATACAAATCCCGACAGAGAGCTTTTCTACTTCTTTTTTTCTGACGGTAACTGAGTAACATCATTGTAGGACTGCTGTGGATATAGTAGTGGTGCAATGGTTCAAAAAGCCCACGGTTCGGTTTATATTGCGGTTTTTGGGTCACGGTTTCGGTTTGTTTTGCATATTAGGGAGAAGAAAAACATGGCCAGTTATGTGTTTGAGCTCTAAAATATATAAATTGATAGATGGATAGATAGTAATGGCTGATATTTCTAGATTATATGAAGTCAAAATGCTGATTTTATACATGAAATAAATAAGGCAGGCTATTTAATGGCCAAGTAGGCCTGTGTTCAGACAATTGCCTCTTCTATGTCTCTAGCACCTCAACAAATAATTAGCAGGCCTTTATTTAATAGTGGTGCAACAGTTTAACAGGCCCACGGTTTGGTTTGTACGTCATTGAACGGTGTGGTTTTGCATCCCTAGAATATAGTCAGTGTTAATATTTTTACAGAATTCATTAAAAAGCATTCGGCGAGAGTTTTAAAAGGACATAATCCAGGAACTGCTGCATCTAAATTGATTGAAAGTTGTAGGAATTAAAGTTGTGTAAATGACAGCAGTTGGGTCTGTAATATGTCTGCGCTCTCACATCTTTATTTGAGTAAAACATTCAACTTTTATTATGATATTTTTGCCCATTATGTTTAATATCTTCAAAAAACTGGTGCAATGAAAATCATCACTGTGAAATTAGTGATCACATTCATTATGTGCGTCACTTTAAAGACTCTCTGACTGCGGTTAGGCTACTGCTGCCGTTTTGTCCAAGTATCTTTCTGAAAATATCTTAATATTATCATTACCATTACTACTGATAAATATGGGCAAAAGATTGTGCTTTTCTGGTACTGTAAAGACATGCAATCACTTTCACACAAATACAATTATTAGGACTGTCCTTGACCAAAGAAATTCTTAGTCGACTAACACTCGACAAATCGAATAGTTGATTACATTTAATTAAAATTATGTTTTTCCAAAAAGAATCACACAAAAAATAATTTCTTTAAATCTTATGTTTGCCACAGATGTGCAGATGTGCTCAAAGTCATTCAGCATGAAAAAAGCATAACAACCAACTAATCGACTAAAGAAATCTTAGACGACTAAGACCAAAGCAGCCGATAAGTCAATTAATCAAGGGGGCAGCCCTACCAGTTCCCAGCCAACATTTGTATGGGGGGCCTGTGTGGGTATTAAATGGGCTGAAAAATGGGCCCTATATAGGATTGTCCACAGGTTCCATGTTGGCCCAATGTCAATTGCCCACATGGATTCCATGCAGGATTACACTGGGTGTTATATGGGACCCAACTGGGAAACATACCCAAGAGTCATATTGGTCCCAGCTTTAAGTTCTATGTGGGTACTACATGGGAACTACATGGGCTGAAATATGGGTTGTAATTGGGTTTGTCCACAGTTTCTATGTTGGCCCCATGCCAATTGCCCTTGTGGGTTTCATGCAGGAGTACACTGGGTGTTATATGGGCCCGATCTGGGCAACATACACAAGACCCGTCTCGGCCCCAGGTTTAAGTTCTATGTGGGTCCAATTGGACATCTTGGCCCACATAAATTAAACATTAAAACAAATCTTACTGCCATTGTTATATTAACAGAAATAATAGCTCACTTTTAGGACCATTATTCTAAATGCATACAATATAAAATGTCTTTAAATTTGAATATACAGCAGCAGTGTCCTGGGGCTAATGACAAAGGATGTGATCCTAAAATATTGAATGTATTTCAGACAGAGTGATACTCTGCTACTGTCAGAGATAGGCCTACAGGTACAGGTAGGAGCTACTCTTTCTCTTTGTAAACAAACCGGTTAAGCACACATGATGAAGAATGTAAACACCACTGATTTAAAGCAATGAACAAACCATTCAAACTCCTACTGTATCATTTAAACAACTCTTACGTTACACTCTTAGTGCTACAACATCTACGCAGTGACCTCATTGTCCAATAAATAGGCTAAACAAGTGAACCGCAGCAGCAGCAGCCTGTCAACACCCACAGCAGCAAACAAACAGAGCAACGCCTGTCAGTCACTTTACAAGGTGACTGCAGACAGTCGCGGTTAAAAAACAGACACTGGAAACGTAATACCACGCAAAATAATGTTTGTTAGACTCACCCGCCTTCACTACAAGTTTAACGTTTAGCTACTCACTTCAGGTTGCTTTCTTTGTTGTCTTATGTTGATGGAGAGGAGAAGTTTGAGCTCTCGGTAGATACAGTAGCTACTCTACTCCGGTACAGATGCGAGTCGCTCTGCTGCCTCCACGCAGGAGTTGTAGCTTTTTCTCCCTCCTCTCTTCCTCTCTCCTTACTCACACACACTCACACACTCACACACACACACACACACACACACACGCAGGAGGTCACACATTGGTCTCACACACGGAAAGCTCTCTGCTCCTCACTCAGCTGCATGTATGAGAGGTGATTAATGCCACACTGAGGTGCATTAGCTAAGAGAAAAGTGATGATGAGGGAAGTCATGCTCTGGCTGGCTTCCACAAGCACTCTCTTCTACTAATAATTAATAAACAACTAAAAAAAAAAGCCGAACTTAAAATATATACAGCTTAAAGGGACTGTTTTTAAGAATCAGAAGTGCTTGTTAATAGCGACACCTGTGGCCGTTAAGTCAACGAAAGTCAGCGTTGGGCTCGCTCTTGCTCGCTCTAAATAGACATGAACGAGCACAGTGAGGCGACACACGTCAACTAAAACCACAATATCACTCTATATTTCACCTGCTTGGCAGTAATGTTAGCTGACCAGACGAAGGTCTCTCCATGAATCAATGCTGATCCTAGTGTTGGCTTTTCCTGCTTCAGCCTCCCGAACTTAGCCAGAGGGAGACACCGGCACCCGGCCAGAAACTATAACGTTTCTCGTGGCAGAGCCCCGTCACTTCACAAGACACGGTAAGCCTCTGTTGGTCTGGAGGAGCTGCAGCATTTATTTCTGCACAAACGTCCACTGTACATTCACTAGATATTCTCAGAGCTACGAAGTTTTCTGCAGTGTGTAGTGTGCACGCATGCACGTGAGAGCGAAATAGCGCGAAGGAGCGGGTTGTGTGAGTGAAGGCAAGCATGCAGAGGAGCAGAGCACAGCAGAGACTCCGGCCCTGGAGACCAAAGCTATGGTCTCCCCCGTGTCCTCCAACTGCAGCCGACACTGTTTTGCAAGACGGGCTTCACTAGATAGAACTTTGAGGTTTTGGTGCTTCCGTGTAGTTTGTGTTGGAGTCTGAGTCTGAACAGCGTAGCCACACGTGAGCGCGCATGGGACACCGACCCGGATTGATTTATACGTGTAAGAAGTTACAAACAGTCCCTTTAAGTAATTTAACTTTACTTCACTTTAATGAATCCTTTCAGGCCAGGAACAGTGAGCAAAGTGTCAATCACACAAACATAACATCATGTGATATTTTTGCCAAAAAGCCCATCAAGGTGTCAAGAAGTAAAACAGCAGTAAATGCTAACAACTGAGAAACTCGGAAACACCTCTTTTGCCATTTTTGGTTGAGTGAAAGTTAATAAGATAATACTGCGTATTGAACCGGGCTAGCCATTGACATAGCTTTGTTCAGGTGTCCACTTTTTTCCAACATTAGCTATTGATTATCAAATCAAGCTAAAACCGTTAAATACAGGCTTCATTCAAACTTCGACAGATAGGCCTAAAGCTTCATATTTTGTAGCCTTTATGAGCAGAACATTGTCAAATAGTGTGTTATGTTACAAACTTGGCTCAAGCTTGTAACAAGAGGGGACAACAGAAGGACAAGAACAGTAAGCTCATGGCTGCTCTGAAGGAGGCTGAGAGCTGAAGATTGGACATCTCCAGTGACAGGAGGTCAAGTCTTCCCTCACGGTACAGCTGGAGAAAATCCTAGAACACCTTTGTTGCCCAACTGGAGAAGCAGGAAAAAAAGGAAAGAGGTCGAAGATCATCTATGACAGCAGGAGAAAACCTCCCTGCTGGAGGAGACGGAGAAAATGAGAGTCTCAGTTGGAGAGTAATTGCATCAAGAGGCAGGAGGAAAGGTCATCTCTCCTTCAGGCCACAGAACACCTCTAGCAGACCCTGCAGGGAAAGGAGCAGGAGTGGGAAAAGACAGAGCGCTCCATGAGGTCCCAGCTGGAAGATCTCAAGAGCCAGATCACCAAAAAGAAGAAGTGGTGCAAAAAGCTCTTCTAACGCCCAGCTCCAGAATCCCACACATGTTGGTTTGTAGGTTCATTACAAGTTAGTAAACAAGCATCTTTCAAACAGCGGCAAAGAAGTGCATTAGAACATCTGAAAAACAATCTGAATATCTGAATATGAATTACAATAGTATATAATAGTCAAAATTATGACTTGACCCCTCGGGCCCTGCAGGTGAAAGAGTGGAAAAGAGGATATACGCCTGCAGAGAATAAAAAGAGTAAAATGGGAGAGACATAAAGACAAATAGAACAGGTGGAGGGAAAGAAACGAGAGAGGAACAGAAACCTTGTTGAGGGATTTTTCTTCCTTCACACGCTGTATCTATCTCTATAAACAAGGTTGAACAGCATGATACACTGGTTATTGTATTGTTGTCAATAAAAGGACCAGTGTGTAACAATTAGGGGGATCTATTGGCAGAAATGGAATCTAAGATTAATAAGTATGTTTTCATCAGTCAATCAATCACCTGAAACTAAGAATCGTTGTGTTTTCGTTACCTTAGAATGAGTCCCTCATATTTACATATGGAGCAGGTCCTCTTCACAGAGTCTGCCATGTTGCTCCGCCATGTTTCCACATTTCTAGCCCAGAACAGACAAAACCAAACACTGGCTCTAGAGGACCATTCACGTATTTAGCGCGGCCACTGTAGTTCTCCTACACGCTAGACGCATGGGAGAAGTTTCAGTTGGTTGCAATCTGCAACCACACCGCTAGATGCTGCCAAATCCTACACACTGTAGCTTCAAGGGTAATCAATATATCTTGTGATTTTAAGACAAGCAGTTTTGTTTTTATAACAAATATCAGTTCGACATCCAGAGTCAAATTATCAAAATAATGAATGGAATAAAATGACAATTTTTTTTCTATCCATATATCGTGACATTTATTAATCTGTGTTATATACGATATGTACTGTACACCAGTCAACCACAACACTGTATTTTGATTTATTCTATTTTAATCCCATATTTTAACTTCTGCACTGATTCTCTGATTTTTACTTGCATGTTTTTCTTTTATATATTTTGTAGTAGCATTGTTGGAGGGAGCCTGAGAACAAGAACGTAATTACCAACGACTGCTCCACTGTTATTGTTCTGCATAAAGAAAATATATGAAGCCCATTCTGTGATTTACTTTTTTTTTTTTTTGGAGGCCTAGTTTAGTTGGTAGGCTACTGCACAACTGCAGGAAAATTGCATTATCAGAGTGGGATACTATTGTCTTTGTCATTATACAGCTCAAACCCAAACAGCTGAAGCTAAAGTTTCAAGAGATCTGGCAACCTTTTCTGCTCTAGTTTCACAATTGAACAAATCCCCATCAATATGTAGGGGGTGATGTTGGTCTATGTGAACATTTGGTTTGTTAATTTGTCTTGTGGAAGCGTAATACAAATGTTTAAATAATAAACATATTCACAGATTCTCTTGTGTCACAGTATCCAGTTCACCGCTCTGTTTCTTTATATCTCTGCCTCCTTTGACCTTTCTCAGCACAGCGGAGACATGCGTTGAAATCTGCATTTCACACTGCTTATGTCTCCTCTGTACTGCCATGTGTGGTTTCTCAAGCAATAATACAGGAAGTTTAGTGTGGTAAGATAGTATTACACTGAGAAGAAAGCAAACATGAAGAAACACAGGATATTTCTCTTGGGGGTTTAAGAGCGCATCATTTATTCAACAACTCAGATCCATTTTAATAGTTCCAACTGCAGTTCTGTAGGTGGAAATTAAGCTTTTTTTTTTTACCATGTTTGATTACCGCTGTACACTGTTACTGTACACATACAGTAAAAACCCAGCTTTCTTTAATGATAATTACATGAAATGAATATGAGTGCTGCCATTTATTCTGTTCTCAGTGTTTTAAAAATAGACCATATATCCCCCTCTGCCATAATGAAAAGTAAATATCTCCAAGTCAACATGTTGGGACGGTTAGTGGACAGTCATGTGAGACACTAAAAACAGAAAAGAAACTACCCCTCATACATTCCCTGCAAAGCAAAAACCCAGTTACCCAAACAGTTAAATACATATTGTCAGATAAGACATTTCTCACCTCTATAAACAAAATGAAATATACAGTTTACTACACAAAGATTATTAGAGTTTGACCTTATTTTCCTGCAGGCCAGGACAGAAAGAGCTACTCACTTTTATGAAGCATATGGAGGACCGAATCAACCAGAAATTAATGCAATTATTATAAAATATAAAATAAATATATATATAATAAGATGAGGTCAAATAAGTAAAAATATGAATATGATTCATTAAACTATATGGAACTCAGTATAGAAAACACATTTGTGCCAACACTATGCAATTGTCAAGATATGTCAGTCTATCATAGTAAGGAAAAATCATACTTTGTCATACATTTATCTATTTTGTATGTATATTTAGGGCCAATTCTGCCCTCCATAAAATCAAGACCATTTTCTCAAGTGCCTCACTGTTGTATATGACTAAGTTTGTTTGACTTGTTTTGAAACCGGTAACATTTTAGCCAAGTTTCACATGACAAACAAATTAAAAAAAAAAAAAATAATAATAAAATACATAAAATTAATTTGAAAAATAAGAAAAAGTTAAAATAATTCTAAGCACTGATCAAAAGCAAGAAGGGGTTTCATCATCATTCCAGACATTAAGCTCACCTGTATTAAAACAACTAGTACAAGCACAGTCCCGACATTTTTAACACAGATTCTGATAAAATAAAGTTTGACACAGGAAATTGGATATTCTCTTGAAACTTAATAGCTGTGGATCAGATTGTTTAATTTGATTACAGCTTCACAAACATTACCACTAACAAAAATAAACACCTGCTTAGAAAATAATTGCCAATATCCTCCTCTCTCTGAATTCCTATAGTATAGAATATGAATATACATGTATATTTCTTGTACTGTCTAATTTCAAGCATCATGTGATTTAACAGGTTATCTGAGCCTCTTTGTTCACTGACTGACTTACGATGGTAAATGTGGGGATTTCCCCACTGTCGTGCTTCTGAGAAAATCAAGATTAAGCTCTGGATTAAGAAATAAAGACTAGGATCACAAAATCCTATTTATTATTAAATGTCCGACTTTGGTGATTGCTAGTGGTAGTACACATACGCTGCACCATTTGGCAGTAAAACTGTTCTAATTTTGGGTGCATGAGCATCCATGAAAATCTGTATTTTGGGTGAAAATTGGTAGAAACAGTTATTAAACAGTACTGTAGATTATGTTTTACAATGAGTCTGGATCCCTGGACAAGAATAAATTCACTTTTGCATACATGGCAGTGTTTCCTTATTCTGACCACTATAATTATACAAGTATTGCTTGAGTTTTATTGTTGCAAGAACTGTTAAGCGGACTTTCCACCCCATCAACCAAGGGAGAATGTACGGCTAGAAGACTGTGAAGAAAGTCAGAGATTCATATCTTCAGTGTGTGAGCGTGTTTCTTGCAAAGAGGTTTGTCTTTCTTGGAGAAGAATTTCTGGCCTTCCAGGGTGGTGCAGCACACCTGAAGAAAAAGAGACACAGACACACAGGCACAAAGGTTACAGACGTAAAGTTGTCCAGAAAATGTTTCAACTCCTCATGGATATATCTCACTATCTCCTTAGAAATAATGCATTTATCACATCACTGTGAGAGATTCTGAATCGGAACCTTTATTGATGACAATAAAGATCCACCAAGTCCAAGAGGTTGTTGCAGGCAGAGTTTTCAAGCTAGAGTGAAGATACTGGAATCATATGAAACTAGAAAACCTAAGGAACCCTTTGGTGCAAACCATGTCATGCTAGCTTGACGCTAAAGCAGAACACTAAATAACGCTACGAAGTTGGGCTAAATTTCGGCGAGGAAAAACTGTCATGGCGATTTTCAAAGGGGTCCCTTGACCTCTGACCTCAAGATACGTGACTGAAGATCAGTTTTATGGGTACCCACAAGTCTCCCCTTTGCAGACATGCCCACTTTATGATAATCACATGCAGTTTGGGGCAAAAACACGCAGTTTTTTGAATGCAGTATAAATTTGTGTTGTATACTAAAACGGTGTATTTGAATATTGCTGCATACTGGGGTACTTAAACAGTCTTGAATTACATAAATTGGGTATCACTGTAAAGTTGAGACTCTTGTGGATCCAATGAGGCTAACTGTATTCACGTGTGATGATGTTTGTCCCCATAGTAGCCATTGCATTGTAGTGAGACCATTTTTTAAAAGTTGACCTCACTGTATAAAATGACCTGTGGATATGACCTTTAGGATAATCACAGCCTCATGAAACTTTATAGCCACTAACTAGAGACCTAGAGCATTCAGAGGATGGATAGCTTCCCTAGGTAGATTGACAATAAAGGGGTTTTTGAGCAGTTTTCCAGAACAGAAGTGCTCGCCATCCAATCGCCAAAAAATGCAATTCTTGCAGAAATCTCAAAATGTCAAAAGTTTTTGATACCAAATCCCAGCATGGCTATTTCTATGGTGTTCCTCAAGGTCTTGGTGACTTAATGTGGTATTTTGGAGAGATTATTGATAATTTTTATTAATTTTCGATTAGTAAAAAATGGTTAAATTTAGCACCAAATCTGTGTAACAAATGGTATCAATTCCCAAATTGCTGCAACAATTTATTTTAATTGATTAATTCATATCTTATTAATGACTAGAACAATGTGGTAAAAAAGTTGAGTGATTGTTAAAAGTTGTTAGCAGCAGTGGTGGTTACCATTGTGACCGCACATCACTACTAACCCAGGTTTAGGCCCCCTGCTCTGGCCCTTTCTGAGTGGAGTTTGCACGTTTGTTTCTATTTCATCTGGACGCACTGTCTTGCTCTCACAGCTCAAAGGCATGAAGCTCTCTCAATGAACTGTAGTGTGAATATACCGTGAAGCCTTCACTTACAGTGCAGACGAAGCAGGTGTCGTGCCAGGTGTAACCGAGGGCCTCCAGGAACTTGTCTCCAGCCTCGATGGGGAACTCACAGCCGTGGCAGCTGGTCCCAAACATACTGTAGAAGTCTTTATACAGACAAAGCAACATGGCATTACACACACATAGAACAAAACATCATCACTTTCTTTGTTTTTGTTGGCACCAAAATAAAAGTCTTTTCACAACAGAGAGCTACTTGTGTCTTTCCATCCACTGACTTTTGTCTTCTAGTGTGAGACATCCTTCATCAGCGTGGTCGATGTGTCCTCATCACTCACCTTGTTCACAGTATGGTTCTCCATCCTCCAGGTGGAAGGTGTTGTTTCTGATTGGCTGCTGACAAGAAGCGCACAGAAAGCAGTAGACATGCCACGTCTGTTTGAGGGCATTTATCACCTCCTGGTGCAAAAAGCAAATAATGTATTTAGTTGGAGGCATCAGACAGTTCATTAGGAGCACTGGTCTTCACAGTAAATGGAAAATTAGATCCAGGATACAGAGACTTTTGGTGGGATGCTACCATGTTCCCTTTTCTATTCTATTATCAATCCTTATTTGATCAGAATGGATAAATGTGTCAGGAATGCACAGCCTTTCCTACACTCTGTCCTTTTCTCATGTCACATTTAAATAATTATGTTTTATTCTTTCCTTGTGGGGCCACATGACACAGCTTAAAAATAGACAAACTGCTTCGTTTCCCACCCTTAAACTGTGAGAACGAGACAGGACAGGGAATCAATGGAAAGTTGGTGGGCCAGAGTGAAATGAAGGATTATAGGAGAAGGAGTGAGAAAACAGGTTAATAAGAAGCCGTAAGCTGGTTGAAGATGTGTGAGAAATGGAGGGTTGAAAGGGATAGAGGCTAAAGAGGTTAGAACACGTGAGGGATGAATGTCAGAGCTGTTATGAGAGCACCGATCTCAGCTTCCTGACACTCTGGGTTCAGGCTACACCTGCAGCCTCGAGGCCTCTAAGCCTAATTCTCCTAACACCCAAACATATGCCGCATTCCTGAGTTTCACTGGTGGTCACTATAGAAAATCCCTATAGCTTTCCTACATTGGCATTCTATGCATTTACCCTGCATGTCTGGGGTTGGAGTGACCCAAAGAGTGACCCTTTGATGATGCCAACACCTGTACATTTAATGCCCCTTTATTATTTGGTCTCACATTGATAACAATAGCTCTTGGCTAACACAGTAAGAAGAAGAATGTATGAAGAAAAGGGATTTCATAGTAATGAAGCCTTTTATGCACATATATCGGTTAAATCCATTATCTGTAACCGCTTATCCTATTCAGGGCCGCAGAGGGCTGGAGCCGATCCCAGCTGACATTGGGTGAAGGCATATATCAGTTAAATGATAGGTTTAAATGTTGTTTAACCATTGACTGTATATAAGAAGTGGATGTAGTTCCTGTGACGTCACCCATTGGTTTGTGGACTACAGTTTGGAAGCCTCCAGTTCGGCATTTTGGCCGTCATCATTTTGACCTTTTGCAACCAGAAGTGACACAAGACAGTGGAGCTAAGTACAACTGAACGCTGAATAAGACATTTTTAGGCGACCAAAATGTTAATATTAACTTTCATGAACTGAAAACACACTGTGAAAGGGTTAAAGTTGTAAAACAAAAATACAGAAAATTCCCAGACAGAACAAACCTGTGGTAGCGACCTGTAAATCACCAGGTAGCCACTCCCTAAAGGGTACCCTGCTTTATGGTCTTTTTGACTCTAAATGGGACCATCATTTACTAAATGAACATCACGCTGTATTGAAGAAGACTTGAAACTAACAATTGAGACCATAAAATCATGTTTACGATGTTTACTGAGGTAATAAATCAAGTGAGAAGTAGGGTCATTTTCTCATAGACTTCTATACAATCAGACTTCTTTTTGCAACCAGAGGAGTCGCCCCCTGCTGGCTATTAGAAATAATGCAAGTTTAAGGCCCTTCCGCATTGCCTTCATTTTTCAGAACCGGAGGAAAGTTTTTATTACAATCGTCAAAGGCCTCTTTTCTGTACCGTTAATAAGTAAAATATCCCATATTTGGGAGCTGCTGCTTCATGTAATCATATATTATTTTGCATCAAACTTCCAACCTCTCAACCTGCAGCTGGTCCATATAGTGGAATAGCACAGAGCAGTGAAGACTAAGAATTATACTGACACATTTTATCTAGTTGCTGTAAACCAGTCTGCACAAACTGTTTAATCTTTCAGAAGCACAAAACGGGTGAAAATAGAAGAACATAAAAAACATAAAAACAACTAAAGTCAGGCGTCGGTATGTGTGACAGGTTTGCACTGAAAGCCACGGAGGAGGATTATCGCTTCTGGTCTCCAAACAAACAACAGGTGGTGGAGCTTGAAAACAACAGCCATACACAATGCACCGACTTAAAGTCTTCAGACAAATGGCTAAAGGCCTCAATAACATATTTTATCCATGTTATCTTTCCTTGCACTGTAATGCCATGACAAATAAACGTCATGAAGTTGTCATCTTCATTGTCTCTTGCACCGCAGAATCTGAACTGTTGAGTACAGTACATTCTGTTGAATAACCATCACAAAACAGACAAGAGCAGCCAGACAATACTCTGATAAGTGCAATGCCACCAAGCCTTCACTTCTGGATGCACGCGTGTACACACACACACACACACAAACACACACACCCTCCTGCTCTATTTCACATCACACCAACTCACCCCCAGTATCTTGGCCTGGCAGCGGCTGCATGTCGGAGCGAAGAAATCTTCATAGCAGTGTTCACAGTAGACAGATCCTTGTTCTTCCACAAAGCCTATGTCTGACAAGGACGTACGGCAGTGGGCACAGTTAAACTCCTCCTTATGCCAGGATTTCCCCATTGCTACCAAAAATGGCCCTCTGGGAAAAAAAAAAGAACAAGCAGAGACAATAGGATGAGTGGAAATCAACCTTTGATTTTACTTGAAGTTACTAAATAACTCTGTATTGGCAAAAATGAACCCATGACACACAGGCTAATTATTCTAATTACTTGCATTATGATGACACCTCTTCATGAATGCAAAGTATAGATGCAAAGTACCACATTGCTCAGCAGTATTGCTGATAGGTCATGTAGTCAATGTACTTTGTTTTCATTGTCATGTCTAGAAACAGCCACTAGAGGGCAAATCACAAATTAATAAATGAATGAATGACAATGAGAGTGACCTCATTCTGTCCAACTTCTACAAGCTGTCTCAAGCTGTAACTCAGCATAATTCCCGCCTCTCCGTTCTTCCTCCTCTAAGAAAGTCATTACATTGAATATCATGTTTTACGTCTGATTTCATCAACTTCATTCTGATGTAATATTTTCAGAATATACTGTAAATTTCTAATAATGTTTTCAATTTCTAACAATCAAATCTAATAATATAATCTGATATTTTTTTGTGGTGGTTTCACACAACGAAGCCTAAAACCTAAAAACAAGAAACCAGCAATATTTGGAAATGATTAATTATTAATTAATTACTTATTCTATTGTATACTATGTTTGTTAATAGTGAGAAATGCCACTACTCTGAGACCTACAGTATGGTCACATCATCAAATTGATGGTTTTGTCCGATGAACACTGAACTTGATGTGTCTTAATGTTGTGAAATCTTGTGGTTATTGTTGTGCTGCCTTAATGTCGTTGTTCTGTTGTTGCTGTAATGAATATGTACTGTCTTGTAAGGCTGTGCACTGTCCCTGTCAAACAGCTAAATAAATAAATATATAAATAAAATAAATAAAATAAATAAAATAAACAAAATAAATAAAATAAATAAAATAAACATCCAACACGAGTAGTCCAAAAGTCCAAATGTTTTATATCTACAATGATATAAAATTCTCAAATTTTAATATTAAAAAAGTTGGAAGCAGTCAGTGTTTGGCCTTTGTGCTTGAAAGACATAAACAATTAACAGATTCTCAAAATTGTTCAATCATCTAATCGATTATTCGTTTCAGTACTCCATTCAGGTCACTAATTGTTGCTTCGAGGAGCACATTTTTAGAAATTCCATGTGTCGACGTCACGAAAGGTCCACTTTGACCATCATCCTCTGCTTCTACTCAGACAGCACCTTGGCACTGTCCACGCTGATGATTAGCTAAAGTGGGAAAACAACAGGGACTAATTTACTCCACACAATAGCCGTGCTTATCTGAGCTTTCTCAGATAAAGGCCCAAGCTTGGCATCCATTAGCATGTGAGCTACCTTATATCCCCCTTAGTGATATGTAATGTAAGGTGACACAAGTTGGGAGATAACGCTTGGGTTAGGGCAGTCAGGAGAAGAAGAAGAGTGGGGGACAGGAAGTGATGTGCACTTGTGTGCAACTCTGGGTGGATTTACACAAGAGGGAAACAAAACACAAACCCTGATTTTTAAGAGTTGATATCAGCTTTTAGTGTGTGTGTTTGCCTTCAGTGTGTCTACGTACAGTACGTGTGCAACATCAGTAGAGTTTGATCTACTACAGGTGCAACTTAATTCCCTGTCCCCTTATCTGCACTACAGTCACATCTTTGCAGTTCTACAGTTTCATACACAGATTATTTACTCGAGATGGTTTCCAATTCATTATTTTAAGTGCCTGTCTGAGTAATTGAGAAGTGGACATATTTTCCTTTCCGATCTTAATTTGCTTGAGTACAAATGGATGTCTGTGCAACCAAGTTTAAGAGATTGCCTCTTTTTAGATTACATATGCATGTCCACTGTTTTTCCTTCACAGCCTCGTTCTGTCCTGATGACAGGAATCATGATATCTCCATACTGCAGATTGCTACCAAGAGCGATGCTTGTCACTGTATAGGTTAATTGGGTTGTCTGGTTAAAAAGGTAAAACAATCCCTATTGACAGTCCATACAGAGATTTCTAAGTCATTCTTAAAACACAGTATTTGTCCCTCACCTGATGACCATGTTGCAGTTGGCACACATGGGCGTCCGAGTCCCAGCAGGGATGTGTTCTGCCATCTGGACCAGGGTGTCCTCATCTGAAGGGTGGGGCTGAGGTAAAGGTCGGGCTGGGACAGGACCCCTCGGGACACTGGCACTTCCATTACCCTTCATACCGAAGGATGGGGTGATCAAATGAGTCTGTGGACGGTGACCTGAAGGAGACGGAAGAGAGATGAAAGGTTATACTGGTTAAGAAACAGAGAGACAGAGATGGTGAAAAGAAGGAGAGAAAAACAAATAAAGTGAACACTTATAGCATCACAAAGGGTGTGTGTGCATGTGTGCGTCTGTGTTTTCTTCCCAGGTGTGTAAGTTATTTGACCTCTGCTCTCTCTGTCTATACACCCAGCAGGTGTCATGGCGGCGCATGCAGCTGGCTGACTACTGTTGTCACAACCATGAATTCACCACATCAATCTTCCCAGAATCTTTCACTCCACCTTTGACACATTCCTATGGCTAATGTGCATGCACACACACTTGACCAAACACACACACACACACACACACACACACACATACACACGCACATAGACCACCAAGACATTCCCTCAGCTAAAACCCAGACCCACACCTGGCTAAACATGTAGCTTGGCCTTTGATCCCCACACTGTGGATGGAGATTTGTTTTTGTATGTGTGTGCACGGGGAGGCAAGGTCTACTTTTGGAGCTTGGCTTTACCATTTAATGCCATGTTTAAGTGTGTCTGTTTGGGCTAGGACCGGGGCTGGGTTTACATTTAATGTTGGGGCTAGTGAGGTATTCATTTAAGCACCTATCATAAATAAATAGAGGTTAAACATGCAATAACTGTTTTTTTGGCCACTTTGGGGGCAGCAGGAACAAGTCATGAACATAATATCATCAGCTTTTAAGTTGATCTAGCAAACCTGTGAGCAAACAGGTGCTTATTTACACAACCAGCAGTTACGGAGCAACTTTATGCGGACGCATAATCCGAACATCGGAGAGTTCACAGACACGCACGTGGTCGGCATACTGCGGGATTGCTGTCACACACTTTTTCATGGAGTTAATGAACTGAACGTGCATGGATACAAGCACAACATTTTTACCTATTAATTAGGGAAAATACACGCACTTATGTGCCTATATACATGGGCTTAAATACAGATCGCTTCCTGAACAGATTTCACGATCAGCAGATGGATTTATTAGTAATTTAGCTTTTGAATCATGCTAAAATCACATATCTGCTATCATAAAATCTTGTTGTTGGTTCATTTGCTTTATCACCTCAAACAAACCTCACCAAAGTCTGCTTGAAAGCGGACCACCTTGGTTTGGTCCGTACCAGTGTTCAATTGACAGAGTTCACACCAGCCCAAACAAACAGTAATAACAGGGCAAATGTACCTGAGTTTGTTTTAACCAAACCAAACAGGTTAGGTGTGAAAGCACCCTAAGAGAGCAGTGAAATGGAAAGTGGGCCGGACAGTTTAACAATGAGCTGAAACTTGCTGTAAAGCTCTGTAAAGCCGGTTGCAGCTCAGGATTCAGGTGATAATTCTCTGTAGGTTCATATAAGTGAACGCTTTCATATTGTCACCTTGTTTTCACATTGTCATTTGATACATTGTTATGATAAAAATATTGATTATAGGCGCTTTAAGTTGAAGCTTGTGTTTGTGACAGTCCTACATGGAGGCTAAAACACACCTTTAGGGTGCCAGAAATATGAATGCTTCCTCACTTGCTTAAACCAACATTTCCAGCAAAAAGTGACAAATAATTTGTTGAATGTCAAGAAAAGACAGCTTTAGGTCAAACAATTTTATACAGTTTGACATTTCAACCTATTAGTGAAGCTGCCATTAATCACACCAGCATGCACTGCATAACGTTGTATGATGAAGGTCAAGCTCCTTCAAACTCTATGCCAATATACAGTATTTTACAATGGGCATTTGCAACAAGGCAGCGTCTGACGGCCTGGGTTCCTTAACTGCTGCACAGGATTCAAAATTGGTCAGTGGCTTACTGGTCCTAGGGCGCTATACGGCTAGTAGTATATTTTCATGAGCCTGCGTCCCGGGTAAGTGGCTACGTTTATGATTTCTGTTGAGTGGCAGGTACATCAGGGAGAGAACTGGGGGAGAGGAGAGGACTTGTGCTCACTGACTGGATGGAATACAAGTTTTAAGCTAATTATTTCATGGATAAATATTCACAAATAAACAGATAGATAAAAAGGCAGATATATATTCTTTTTTGGTATGTACACGATGCCCAAACATTCAATCTCAGAGTCTATGGGCCGAGTGCATGATAGAGTCGGGGCGTTATACTGCAGCTCTGTGGCTTGCCTTTAAAACTTCATTCAGAACTCCCGACAGGTCCCTTCAGTAAATATTATCTTTCTAACGGAGTAGAGCTGCTGCACGTGTGACTGAGCAAGGCGCCACAGGCAGAGCGGGGCCTTCTCGCCTGCTTAATGGGCTTCCACAGAGGAAAAAGACGAGAAACGAAAAAGAAAGTCTGCAATGACCTATTTCACAACATATGTCACGCTTCAACCACGGAAAATAAGCCTCTTTCCCCCTCGCTAACTGGCTGCAACAACATTCAATCCAACAGCAGTAAATCAGTTTTACACTATGCCAGGATTTGGAACCAAACATTTTTTTGTATGGGAAAAAACATTTTCTTAACTGTAGGGGGGGATCTATTAATCAATCAAAAATGTGTAGTTAAAGATGATTTAGTTCAATTCCTAAATGAGAGTTTATTTTTAGGAATCTATTTTGGGGGGACTCTACATTTTGGGTATGCATTAATTCACCGTGACTTATGCTAAGAAAACAGTCCAGGCACCTTCGTCTGATTATACTCCACTAGTTCATTTAGTGAGAAAATACCACAACAGGCCTACAGTAAAAGGGAACACACACACAGGCATACAGATATACTTTTGTTGGATTTGGCGACAGTACTGTGCTATTCCACAGGTTTCATGCAGCAATTGGCTAGATGAACAAAAAATGTATTTTAGTCACTGAAACCCATGTTTAATGTACTATATATATTCTGTATTCTTTAATGTGTTCATAAAGGCGGAAATGTTATTTCAGTCAGTTAATAGGACACTTGCCAATTGTGGCTTGGTCCCCGATCCATATTTTATACAGTACAGGGTGGAGAAATTACAGCTGGCAATAACCAGCGCTCATTGTGAATGTGTGAAAAAGTAAATGAAAAGCCATTCAAGATGTGCTGCTATCTATCACAAGTGGACAGGAGAGAACACACACAACGCACAGTGTTTACCTTGGATGCCAACAGGTCCTTTGACCATGGTCTTGACAACTGCAGACTCGTGGCTGTTGAGTTCTGGCTCCTCTCCGTCCTCGCTGTGCGGAGAGACAAAATGGAAATGATATGTAAATCACGTAATAGGTTTCATTATTAAATTCACTAAATTAAAACACACCAGAAACCATTGCCCTGCACATGAAACTCAATTTGCACTGCTTAAAGCTTCAGTGGGCAACCATTGTTTGGCATCATTGGGCAAAAATTCTATAATAACCTTTCAGCATATTGTAATTAAAGTCTTCTGAGAGATAACTAGACTTCTGCACCTCCTCTTGGCTCTGTTTTCAGGCTTTAAAAAAATCTAGCCTGTGATGGAAGACTTTGATCAATCACAGGTCATTTCAGAGAGAGCGTTTTTATTGGCTGTGCTCCGGCTGGTGGGTGGTGCTTGGTATTTCCTCAACTGATCTCAACATGGCTGCCGGGTCACAAACTTTCTCATTTTACAGCTAAACAGTACACTACAAGATGTTTCTGAAAACATTTGAGGCAATAAATAGGAATTACAGTAACAGAATATTGATTCATATTTGATCAGAGCTGCCTAGTTTGACCATTTGATCGGAGCTTGCGAGTGATTGACAGCCGGCTCTCATAGATGGCTGGATGGCAGACTCCAGATCAGCTCTGACTGTTTTTTTTCCTCCAGTGTGTAAAATCCTAGGAGCACCGGAGGACACAGAGGCACATGATTTTTTTCAGATTACCTGTCTCATGCACTACTATCAGGATATAGTGACCGTTTTCTAAAAATAACTTTTTTTTAATCACATTTACTCCATTTCTACCCACTGCAGCTTTAAATTGTAAAATACATTAAAATACATGGTTACTATTAGCATCCCTGTCATTCAGAGAGATGGGTAGATACTGTACAGTCTGTCTGTGTCTTAGTTTCTTTGTTATTTACAAAGATGTCGTTCCCCGCAAAAGATCTTTGCGAGCCCACTGTTCTCATAGCCAATAGAAAAAAAAAAAAAACGCCAGCACAGTCTCATTATTCAAGTTCCTGTCAAAACGCAGTAAGACAGACTCCAGACCACCTACCTGCTGACAGAGCGGAGACAAATATGGTACCAACCATAACACAGCATGCAGCTACAGCCAAAACAGTACAGTACTCGACTTCACAGTGCACTTCCTACTTGTGACTACAGTACGCACAAAAATGTTGCCCTTGTGCCGCTTTCACAGCAGAACAGAGTCCAGGCCGCGGGCCCGATGATGGATAAGAGAGGAGTAGGTTTGTACCGCACTAATGATACAGCACAACCATTCAAAACTGATGCCAGTATATCAATTCAATGACTTAACAGAGAGTAATGGACTACGGTGGAGTGAAATATAGTGTGGTGTAATGAGCAAAAGTGCCCATTCCAGATGTGCTGTGGACAGATGTCAGACTGGCAGCACTAATGATGGAGGGGAGACAGAGTTCACGTTATTCAGTGGATTCTTACCGTATATACAGGTAAACATTGTTACCACCTCCCTTTATTTTTCAAATGTCTCCTCTGAATGCACACAGTACGGGTTTGGACGCTTCATTAAGGTCGTGAAGAGACAAGCTGAATGAATCCCCACGGCAACACTGGCAGTCCATTATCGTTTTAATGGGCCCCAAGAAATCAAACTAAATTTCACATTTGGGTCAAAGGCTGAGTAATTTAAAGAAACTCTGCAGTAAAATTTAATGGTGATGACATCAAACGATGCCAGAACACTAATTCAAGTGACAGAAGAGGGAAAATGACCTCACAGAATGAGCTCTCTATGCAAAATAATTGAAACGGAGCCGACGATCGCTGTTAAGATTTCAGTGAACACATTTTGTCTCTAAAGAAATGCAAACATGTAATATCAGTGGCATTGTTTTGAGTACTAAGGCACACATTTTTTTACACAAAATATATTCTTTTTGAGGTCACACATTGTCTGTCGGGCCAGAATGTTCTCTTTCAGGACTAAATGTGTCTCTGAGCAAAATACTCCCTCATGATGCAAACTTTCTCTTCTTGTTAAAGTTTTTCTCTCCAGGGCTGCCCCCTCTTAGTCAACTAAGATTTCTTTAGATGATTTTTAATATATTTTTTTCATGCTGAATGACTTCTTTCCAAGAAACTTATGAGCACATCTGGTAAACACAAGATCTAAAGGGGTTCTTTTTTGTGATTCTTCGTGGAGAAAACCAGTTTTACATGTGTCGATTGAATCAACTAATCGATTAGTTAGTCGACTAAGAATTTCTTTGGTGGAGGACAGACCTATTTCTAGAAAAAAAGGTGTTTGGGAGATTTTTTATTTTCTAACAGGGGAATTTTTGTTCACTTATTTAGGGTTGTATTGACTGAATGTCCATTAAATATAATTGACTAATAAACATCTGAAATCACAAACATTGTTTCACATGAAAATCCATTATTAATCACATAAATTAACAATTTAAATAAAACATCTAGGGATGCACCGGATATCAAATAACTGGATCGGGTATTGGTGACAATGGGGCCGATCTATTCAATTCAATTCTATGTTTATATACTATATACATTATACACTAGAATTTTAAATCCTATTTAAGTTTTGACAAAATTGTTGCTGCTTTTAAAAGGTTTACACTATAATTGTACTTCCTGTTATATTTGATGTTTCTTTTTACCGAGTTGCTGGTGTATGATTTATTATTTTAATAATAAATAACAATAAATAAATGCAATAAATGTATTTATTTGTTACATTTTGTTTTACAAAGTTAGGAAAGCAATGTTTAAGCCTGATGTTGCCTTACACATAACAGAATGATCCCATTCACTTCCACACAGTGAGGCAATACGGCTTATTAACTAAACACTGGTATCAGATCGCTACTCGGCATCACCCAAAGCCCAGGTATCGCTATCGGTATCAGGACTGAAAAAGTTGGATTGGTGCATCCCTGATATCTACATATATTTTTCAGATAAAGTTATTTTGACTGAATACAATATTTCTTTTGAAGTTTTGGTTTAAAGAACACCAAGACAGGCTTTGAAAGTCATTTTCTGGTTAACTTCCTGTTTTGCAGAGAGCTAGTCCAGCTATCATGGCGGAACGGAGCAACATGTCTCTGCCTTTCAATCAAATGAGGCCCCAAAGCCTCAAACTCTCCACTGCCCTTTAATATGATGCAAAATGAATAACCTCTCTATGAGTAACATCAAGTGTGTGTGTGTGTGTGTGTGTGTGTGTGTGTGTGTGTGTGTGCGTGTGTGTCCATCAGTGCCAGTTGAGGAGCTTGGGTGGGCCAGCAATCTCTCCCCAGACGCATTACACCCATAATGCATAGTTGCAGCCGATGCCAACAGTTGGATCACTGCTGTCTTCCCCTTGTGCTCGGCTGTTAGGGGACTAGTGGGAGACAAGTGTTATGGCAACTGCAGCCATAGCTACGTTGGGTTGTGTCTACATGTTTTGTGTGAGTGAGAAAGAGAGAAAGAGACGAAATGAGAGAGAGTGATAGAAACTATGAGAAGTGAAGTGACAGGCAGAGAGAGAAAGATAGAGGGAGAATGTGGCACTTGTGTGTGTGTGCTGGCTTCACCTCAGTGGATGCTGTGTGTTTCCAGCTGCCCTCCCTGCTTCTGCAGAGATTCTCCATGTGCACACACTTCATTTGAACACTTATCCATAACATCAAATGGTCCCTACAGAGCAGGGAGTTCGCTTGGTTTATTACCACCCAGGACTACCTCTGAAATCACTTGAGTGTAGTCAAATGTACAACTCATGAAGAGAGGAGAGGAGACTTTAAATTTACCTAAAGACATAGACGGCATTGACGGGAGAAGAGAAGAGAGGGTCTCCCTCCTCTGTGGCAGACTGATGCCAAGACACCCTTTGGTGTGAGAAGAAACACATTACAGAAATAAGGCATAAAGAAAGTAATACATGCCCACAGTGACAGAGATCGTTGGTTATATACTGTAGCTGTCAAAAGTGGCATATACTAACAAAATGTGAATCTCAACTGAACGGACAAATGGTTAGAAAGGGCATCTGATGAATAAACACACTGTTAAACACGGAGCACACAAGCTACAGTGCAGTGACAAGGATTGTGATAAATGCACCCAGCGGACTGTTGTGTTAGCATTGATTCCAGCTAATCAGCCCCGATCTAAGTACTCTCTGAAAGAGACCGTCACGCTGCACAACATCTCTCTTCCTTCTCATTATCTGCTTATCATTTTGTATACCAGGTGTCTGACAGCAGGAGCCAGTACAGAGCACACTAACTTCTTACATCTATAGCCACATAGGGAGTATAGACAGTAGGCACACTGTGCCAACTAGCTACAAAGTTATTACCGTTTTCATTTGAGCCCATTTACATTTTAATATTGCATAGATCAACAGCACCTCCACCTCTGCTTGTAGTTATGTACTTTCATTTGCTCCGATTGTGTAATATTCATGAATGAAATGAGTGTCTCAAAATCTAATTAATTCTTAGAATTAATCTTACAATCAACAGGTGAGATTAACTTCACAAGTCAGTGTAAATGAGTGAATTGTTACCAATGTTTTCAGCTTGTGACCCCTAAAACAAATCTGTATCTACTTGCAATCCGTCATGGCCTTATTGTGGACATTAGTTGTGAGCAGTTAATCCAATGAGTGACCCTCAGGTTGGTAAACCACTGCTATAAGTAGCACTATAAAGCAGTGTTTCCCAAACTATTTTTCTGAGTTCAAAATAGCCGTTATCTATAAATCGTGAGAAGAGCGAATTTGTGTGTAAATGAATGTTCCTGACCATTTTTACATCTGCTTCTGTATCACCTTATTTATCTTGAATAGGTGAACAAGCCATTTTGAAGAGATCTATACGTTTGATAAATCACAACTTTGATTTATGCGCATGTTATTGAAAACATATACACGTGTTAAATACTTTATAAATGAGACCAAATAAATGCATTCAGATGGAATTAACAGGTTCTGTTTTAGTAAGGAGAGGAAAAAACAAACAAACAAATGTATGCCAGCCTTTCATATTTGATTCAATGTTAGAAGTTATCAGAACAATACGAACATTGAAATACAAATCTATTTAGCGACCTTAATAAAATATCATGTGACCCACTGGTGGGTTCCGACCCAGTCTTTGGGAGTGACTGCTGTAAGGTTAGAAAAGTAGCTAAATTAAGCAAGTATATCATTAAGCTGTCCGGATAATTAATCAAAATAAATAAGCGTTTTTTTCTATATTGAAATAAGAGCATCAGCTGGCGACAACTTATCCTGTAAAGAACAGGAAAGACCTCATCCTCATCATGCTATTAAGCTATAGCACTGAGAGATTAAAGGCTACAGTGCCATCTATTCAAATTATCTGGGCGAACCAGCTAAATACATTCATTCACATTAGCTATGGTAATTGGCTAACAACAGGTGACAAGTAGAGCAGGAAATAAGACGCTCCCCAGTCCTTCATTCATTCGAGCCAATTACAGCACAGCTCGTTAATATTCTCCACCAATCAGGCCAATTATAGGGGGACTTAATTGTATTCTGCAAGACGGTGATTGGTTGATTAATGGAGGCCCCGCTGTTTTGATTCAATAGTAGCCGGTTAGAGTGCTGCTGACCATCTGGACGCACTGGGTCATATATGAACCTTGTTAACTGAAGGGATAATTAAAGAGGGATGGGAGGAAGGAGGGAGAGAGGAAGACATTTATTTTATCCGTCTCTCTTCCCTGTTGTGTCTCCGTATTCTACACTTTTTTTACATTAACACACTTGAAATTAAAAACCATGTATCACCACCTTGACAGTGGCCTCGCTCTGCATCTCTGTTGTTGTTCCTGTGTTTATCTTATCCGAAGACTATTTTCAGCACTGCATGCCGCCTAATAATGAGACGCCTTGTTTGCTGATATTAAGCCATAATGAGGGAAAAAGGGTACATTTCACTCCCCACACTGTTTACATATGTTAAGAAGTAACCCCTTGTGTACTGTAGCTCCTACGAGAACTTGTATTATGCATCTCATAAATGTGTTGCTTTAGTTTGAACATTGAACAAATGGTCCATTAACATAGCTGACTGCTGTCCAGCAGCTCTCTCCACCACACAACAGATGGTCTATAATTCTGCGCTGTGATATTCTTTGGATCAAATTCAATCCTCACACACTATACCATCCATGCATGTGCATTCACACACACACAATGACAAAGATATCCACCCACTCAATCTCTCTCTCACACACACACACACTTTTCATACTTCACGGTTTAAATGAGTACAGTTGTGTCCACTAGCCAATGACGGATCTCTGTGAGACGCTGCCAAGTTGTTTCACAGTGACCACAGAATGTCACGAGTTGTCTCCGCCGAGACATATGGACCGTGTCTTTTGGTGCTGGCATGCTCTGACCAAACACAGCTTTTCACCGCAATGAATGGCATGCTCAGTGGACTCTGGGGCTGTTTACACTATGTGTTAAAAATAGGTATACGTCTAACATTAAGAAATTATAATAATTAGTCAAATTGTACAACAAATAAAATATGTGACAACATTTTTTATCCTAAAGTCGTCTTCCTTGGTGAAATTAGTTTATGAGTATACTATTATTGTGAAGTCTTATGCATCACATGTTGTATATTAATGAGTGAATGAGTCTCCACACATTATATCACATTATTTGTGAAGCAGATGATTATATTATTGTCACTCTTTCCTGGACTCAGACCTGGACAAAACTGAATTTCAAAGATGTCGAACCCAATACAACAACAATATGAGGAATGATGATTAATATTGATTGTTCTTTCAATTCTTTTAAAGGAGCAGTGTGTAGGATTTAGTGATATCTAGTGGTGAGGTTGCAGATTGCAACCAATTTCGATCAAATCCGTGCGCAAAGTGTGCAGGAGAAAAACGGTGGCCGACGTGAAAACTCGAATGGCCTGGTCTGTAGAGCTGTTGTTAGAGTAGCGTAGTTCATTTGGAGAATAGCAGAGTCAGTGTGTAGAGTGTGTGTGTGTGTTCGTAGGAGGTGAGTGGTGAAGCAAGAGAGAGAGAGAGAACGGCGGCGGCGAATGTGTGTGCGCGAACAAGTAAGCAAGACAGTTAGTTTAGCTTTGAGAATATCAAGTGAATGTACAGTGGAAGTTGCAGTTTGTGCAGAAATAAATGCTGTAGCTCCTCAAGACCAACAGAGGTTTCCTGTGTATTGTTTCTTGGCGGCTGAGTGGAGTGACGGGGGTTAACTCCGAGCCAGTAACATTAGAGTCCGGCAGGAAAAGTTAGGTTTGTCCGTTCTCGGCTACTGTAGAAACATGGCGGCCAGCTCAGTGAAGAGAGGACCCGCTCCCTATGAAGATATAAACGGCTCATTCTAAGGTTATACACTAAAGAAAACAGAATTATTAATATTATTTTCTGTTTCTTCCAATAGATCCCCCCAATTGTCACACACTGTTCCTTTAAACTTAAAACAGAGATAAACGGCAATTCTGAAGCAGTCACGACCATTTTCAGTTGAACAATAAAAGCTAGTTTTGTCCAGGTCTGCCCTGTCTACCTCTTGTTCTTGGGCAGGTGCAGCTCACTGACGCTACGGCGCTTCTTCTTCTTCCTCAAGCGTAGCGGCGGAGCTTGAGTGATTGGAGTGATGAGCAGGGCGTCCAATAAGCGCTGAGACGCGGCCTTCTCAGGAGGCCAAGGACTGCTCTGATAGGTTGTTCTGACAAGGTGATGACACATTGAGGAAGAGAGGGTGAAAGGGAAGTCATGATGGAACCAAAAACGACAGAAAGAAAAAAGGGGGTAACACTTTCTATGATGCCCAGGTCTATAATGAATTATAAACATACTTACAATGCATTCTAATCTGCTTATCGCACTGTATAATTATAGTTATAAGCACTGATAAATATTCATAATGCTTTATAAGTAAGGGATAATGTACAGCGAGCTGGTTATTTTTGTGAAATAAACGCAGACAAGGCGATGCAAGACCCCTCCGCAATTATGGGAATTATAATGTACTATGATCCTTATAAAAAAATGTCAGCCAGTGACCAGCGATTATGAAGTATTGTGATACTTGACCTTATAAAACAATATGAAATGCTTTATTATGTAACTATAACTATAACTATACAGTGCTCTAAGCAGATTATAATGCATTATAAGTATGTTTAAAATGCATTATAGACATGGGCTTTATAGAAAGTGTTACCAAAAAAGATTTTAGAAGTTAAAAGCCTAAAGATAGAGATCACTAGCAGGGAATCCACAGAAGGATACCTTTTACACACACACACACACACACACTTGCACACTCAATGTTTACCTCGCCCGCACTGGACTACGGTGTTCAGGGTGTGTGTTTGGTGTGGACTGTTTGGGGGCACTGGGGGTGAGAGGAGGAGGGCAAGGCGCTGCTTTGGGCAGGAAGTCCAGAGGACTTGACAGGAGCTCTCTCCTGTTTACAAATACACAACCAAAGTGATATGAAATGCCTCCACAGAAAATACTGAAAAAATGACAACATTGTTTCAGTAAGCGTGGCAGCTTCCTCTAAGTAATTTGCAATTCCTGTAACGTTTAAGTAAAACTCCTTATAACTCCGTACCTGACTGGCTTGGTAGAAAGTACATGATGACGTGCTGATATATGAGATAGAGGAGTATTGACTTGGACTGGGAAGCTGAGGGGACAGACATCACAGATTGGACAGATAGTTGAAGCAATTTAATGGCCTGTCACTGAAAAGTGCATCAATTATTGCTGAGCAGCACCTGTGTTGAGGAGAAAGGTCAAACTTCAGAGACTTCCTAGCTTGTCTATATAATTTGTGGTCATCACCATCATGATCAGTCAAACGGCCTCTGGATTCCAACTTTTTTGAGTCTGTGCTGTCCTCTAGTGGTGTGACAGGGGAACTGCTAGACCAAGGTAACAAAAGTAAAGGAAATGATTATACTCAAAGCCTTTCTTGCATTATTATTATGCATTTTAGAGTAACACTGTTTAGTTTCATAAAACATCCCAAGCTCAATGTACCTTTCAGCTGTGGGCTGATGAAAGCTCGGTGGCTTTGTACTATCTGAAGCAGCTTGTCTATGGACAGGAACCGGATCAGAAGAAGTCTCTGGTGCTTGGTTTAATGAGGAGTTGCTACCATGTGACAAGTATAGTCCTTGAGCAGGTATTTCACTAGAAACAGGTAAACAGGATGCTGGAGTGTGGGTACAAACTGGACTCGGTCCAAGAAAATGTGGGATGTTGGCTGGCATAAACACTGCATCAAGAGAAGCGTCATTTGGCCTTTGGGCATGACATGATGGTATTTGGCTTGGGGTTGAACCGCTGTATGTTAAAGGTACCAGCATTGGAGCTAATGGATAGTTCATGTTAGACAAATGGGTCGGGTGTATTTGACAAAACATGTCAACAGAACTTGAATACGTCATTGGGATGGCAACTAGGTGAACATTGTTCTCTTGATGTTGAGTTTTTAAGAGGCCGCCAGGTTCGGAAATGAGGACATAGTTGGGGATTGTAGCGTCCTCCTCTGGTCGTTGCTCAGATGTGGTTGCATCATTCAGTCCACTGAAGGCTGAGAGTGAAACACCTACTTGGTCAGAGGATTGATGCGTTGGACATCTGTCTCTGGCAGATAACAGATAGCAGAGCATAATGGAACTTAAGTCTTTGGTGCATTTCAAATATATTATGTAGACTTAAGTCTGTTATAGAGGAGGTGTGAAAAAGATCAGTAAATGCACTTATGGGAAATCTGTGTTATAGCTTGCAAAATCCCAGTGTATTAAACTTCAGTTTGTAACACATCGAGTTATTGAACACTTGATTAAGTTTAGTGGTTAGTTAGTTTCTGTGATTAAATTAAAAGCCTTTACGTGACTGTTGTTTTATTTAAAAGTGACTACTGTGTTGCAGGACTATTTAAAGGTGCTAAATACAGAATTGGGAGCATTTGTTTTGCCTCTCAACGGCTCTCAACATGGAGACGGCAAGCCAGGTAGCTCGCAGCTAACGGTACTAACAGCGCTAACAGCGCTAACAGTGAAAGCGACGGTGAAAGTGCTAACAGACATAACAGAGTTTACCTGGTGGGGAACCGGAGGGTGGGCGCTACGCTTCCATGATGATGCCGTCGGTCACGACAGCGTTATCAGCTGTAACCGCCGTATGAGAGCAGTGCAGAACAGCAGCCATGAGCTAGCCAATGGGGCACGCTCATATGAACTAAAAGCATGTGCGGCCGGCTCGGAGCATGGAGAAGCTCGGATTACATACAGAGGGAGAGTGACTTCATTCTCTGCTCAGGTAGACAGTACTCCTCTATAGCTTTACATAGCAAATAGTTGTTTGATGCTATATTAATGCTCTGGATATCTAATTTAGCACCTTCAACGTGATTTAAAGTGATGAAGAAGTGAAAAAAAGTGTCACAAGTTTAGATGATGATTTATACCTGACCTCCCCACTGTTTGTCTCAGAAGAGGAAAGAGTGAAGGAACTAAGGAAGTAGGGGAGGACAGAAGGAAGGAAAGGGACACCAGAGACAGAGAGAAAAGGAAACAAGAAAAAAACGTAATCACTTTATTAGCTACCATATAGAATAATAGTTTTCTTTTTTCAAACTCAAAACACAGAAGATACATTTCAGCCACTAGAAGTCCAGCTGTTTTTAAAATGCAACACCATTATAATAATATACTATGAAATCTGCAGTAAGTACACATAGGTTTGAAATAAATGTAAAGGCACTGGAGAAATATTTTACATAGCAAGGGCCTAAAAATAATACCTTTGCATTATAGGCATTCATAGCATTTATACAGTCACTTTGCACACCATCAATGCTGAACAACCTGCTCACTGAAAAAGAGCCTTCCTGACTTGCATATACCTTATACCATACACGTCTTACAGCACCGATCTGGACGGTCCGGTTGCATCCCAGCAGCATAGTATATATGCTATCGGTATATATTTTGTACATACACGCACGACAAGTTGAAATCTCTTCCCATTTTTCAGATGCCACCATATTTCAATATAGAAGAGTTTCAATGCTAGCAGATACAACAGATGTAAACAAGCTATTAAAGCTTTTAAATAAGTGTCTTCCATAACTATATGTTAGTTATACAACAGTCTAAATAACATGAAGGAATATACATAACTGTCTAATGCACTCTCACTCAGATCAAGGCCAGATTTGCTATTTTCAATGATCTCAGAAATAGACTTCTTCCTCAAAACAACACACTTTCCCCTTGTGCCACCTACATCTACATTACAGTGGTACAAAAGACAATGAGGAAACAACAGTGTAGTGATGTAGTGCATTTGTAAAAAGTGTCTTTCTCATTAGCTGTATGCAGACTTCCAGAAGAGGCTGCAGGGTTTGTTTTGTTTACACATTTGAATCTATGTGATTTCTGTGCAGTATCATGTTGTTCTATGTTTAAAGGGGACATATCATGCTCATTTTTAGGTTCATACTTGTATTTAAATTTTCTACGAGAACATGTTTACATGCTTTAATGTTCAAAAAAAATTTTTTTTTCTCATACTGTCTGTCTCAATATACTTCTATTCAACCTCTGTCTGAAACGCTCCGTTTTAGCGCCTGTCTCTTTAAGCCTCCCTCCTGAAAATGCCCAGTCTGCTCTGATTGGCTTGTACCTTTGTAGTACCTTTGTTACAAAGGTAGTTCTCAAGCTGTGGTTGGAGATACTCAGATGTGGGCGATATATTCTAATGAGCCTGCATGTGACATAGGAAGGGAAGCCAAATCTGACTCTGGCTCGTTGAATCACATGTTTTCTGATCCCGGCCACTGGTTTCCAACCTCCGGGTCCTGACCCCCACTAGGGGTCGCCAAAGCATCACGAGGGATTGCGAGGCCTTCTTAATTTTAAGGACTGTAAGGCAACTTTTTGAAAAAATATACAGTTGGCTATATCTCAGCATTTCATTCATTTCTGTGAAGAAAACTAAATTAAAATGTTAATGTTCTGTGCTGTTATTGTTATGCATTGAATAGAATTATGAAATATCTATAAAATATATCACTTTGTCAGGGGTCATCAGTTTACTCAATGATAGAAAAGGGTCGCCTGTGGAAAAAGGTTGGGTTGTGGATTGGTAGGCACACCAGATACCCAAATGTATTTGACCAAGCACTGAATAAAGGGAGTTTTTCATGATATGTCTCCTTTAAGAATGAACATAGACTGAATGATTCATAAATATGTGCCTGTACAACTCTCAGCAGGCCACCTCAGCTGCTTGTCTTTTCTCACTACTGTGGGAACTGGTCCAGAACATCGATATGCAGTGTAAAGTCAGGCATATACTGTATTCGCTGTAGTGAAGACTTTATGTAGTGTAGTGAAGTCTAGAGATAGGCAAAGATGCAGATTGACAGCTGCATATTTGAATTTGTTCAGATTATTGGATTATATCCCTTTTAATAAAAACTCTGGATTACTTGTTCCATATTTATTACTGTGGAAAATCATGCCACACAAAACCACACAAAGACTCAGCTGGTGACACATTTTTTGGCTCAATACTTCATCCTAACCATCTAAATAAATGTTTTAGTGTTTATTAGTATGCAGAAACCTCCTTTTTCATGAAATCACTACAGAGTACACAGAAAGGAGCATACAAATGCTTTAACCAAACACAAATTCATGTATAATGACGTGAACACGCTAATAAAAGTGAGTATTTACGCAGCAGTACACTTTTAGCGTTGGAGTCAGTGGAGTGGCCGAGCACGTAAGCAACACTTCATTAAAAGGTCTGAATGAGGCCAGCGCAGTGCAGCCACGTAAAGTAACGGTGAAGGACAAGCCCACACACACACGTACCCCCCCCTACACACACACACACACCCACACACACCCACACACTCCAACAGTTCCTTTGCAAGCTCTCACTCTTTCTTTGCTTTATTTCCACCAGTCCACAAGCTTTTATCCCTTTAAACAGTCAAATTCATTAACAGCCATGTAGCTACAGAGGTCAAACTGATATAGTGCACACATACACAGGTAGACAATCCCACTCACACCCACACACACTCAAACAACCACAGTCTACTGGACATTGAGGGTGCGAGCAGACACTCCGTGGTGCCAGTCTCTCAGCTCGTTGTACTTAGGACCAATCACCATCCGAGTGGTGGCCTTGTTCATTCTGCCATCACAGGAGGAGAGAGAAAAGAAGAGAAGAACACACACCAAACGAGAGAGAAGATAAGGATTTAGGAATAGTACGAGAAGTTGCCCTGCAGTCTGCAATCAGACACACTGTAAGCCATGCCACAAGGACAGCCTGGTGATACGGTAAGGGCTGTTGCCACAAACAAGAAGCTGATGACACACAGGGAATGTTTTAATGGGGTGGAATAGAAAATGGCAGAAATCGATGCAGAGAGAGAGAAAGAAAGTAAAACATTAACTCCTGAGTCATGAGGTCTTAATGCAGCCCATGGATCACGGCCAGTATGGACTGAAATGATGAATTAATTCAACCATGAAGCACCAACAACTGATCACAGACACACACGGTGATCACGTGTATCGCCACAAACCAACAAGAGCAATGGACAGCCAACGGATCACAAGAACACCAACAGTCCAGTCATGATTGTCTACAACACAATCACAGGAGCATGCAGCACCGCAAGGTTGTCACATCCACAACCAAATGCACAAACAACCGGCGGGAAGCACACAAACCATCACATGATACTGCACTTTGATTGGTAAGAACAAGTGGAAACAATTTCAGCTGTCGACATGACAGTTTTTGAAATGTTCAGCGAGAGGGGGAATGTAATTAAAACTGCTTTCTGAACTATTGGAGCAACTAAAAAAAACTGTACAGTGCACAGAGGTCTGGTTTTTGACTTAATGGCTCAAATGCGATCCCTTCTCTGCCGTCTAGACAGGAAGAGGCCACACAGCATCAATACAATTGGTAGAACTGTGCCACAGAGATCTGAATGTTGCTCCATGTATGTAAATGTGACCTTTATGTGTTAGAGACACCCGATTGAGTGGGTTAAAATAACGAGCACAAAAGCACAAAATGTATTGTTACTCTACACAATGCACTCATTTATACAAACAACAACAAAAAAAGCTGATGATAGGGAGTCTGGGGCTCTTAAAACCACAGTCAGCAGTTTCATTGCACTTACTTTGTCTTCTTGGCTGCGTCAGCTTCCTCATCTTGAGCTACAAGAGGAAGAATAGAAAGTACATTAAATAAACATTGTGGTCTTTACCTTTTATTTAATAATCAATTTAATAATGTTACGGTACACGGCAAGCATTGTAGTTCTGCCCTGTGCTCAGATGTGTTTAGTTCAGGTGCATTAACAACAGACAGTGTAATGACTGAAGACGTGGTCACCGCGTGAACTTCAGTGAATAACGTACCACGCTCGGTACCGGTGATCTGAGCCAGAATCCTGAAAGATCTGGACTGGGTGGTGCCGGTGCGAGGACGCCAGTCCTCCGTGTCCTCTGTTATGCGCTTCCTGCTGGCATCAGCGTGAGTGGGCACATGGTAGAAATGGATGTCTGTGTCCACGACGTGTCTCCTGGGAACTCTGGAAGAACAGAGTAGAGCAGGACGGATGACGTCAATAGATATACTTTTAATTGTACGTCCTCCCTCTCATATAACTGATCAAAGTTTTAGAGATGGAGACTGATGTCATTTCCTTGGAGGTATTATAGCATATTAAAGTGAACTTTTAATATCGCAGAATCCAATAAAACATTTTATACTCCTGGACCTCCTATTGTAAAGTAAGTAGCTCATTGTGTGTTGACAAACCGTGTTTAGTCTTTTTAGGAGGTTAATTTCAACCATGGGTTTAAATTGATATACAGTACAAGTATTTGCATTATTTAACGCATAATAATTCAGTTAGAAGATTGGTATTAAACTGTTTCAACTGCAGGTTACATGAGGTGACAATGTGTGTGTGTGTATTAAACAGTAAAAGGGGGGGAACCACACCGCACTTTGTTAAATACATTTGGTGTCTAGGTGTGAACCAATCTGATACCTTGGTGGCAGAGGTTTTCTTGAAAAGTATTGACAGAGAAAAGCAGGACAGAAGAAAACGGAAATAGTCTGAATAAAGGCAGGGAAAAATAAAACAGCAACATTCATAACAGTCATAAAGAGACAATCTGAAAAGACTTACTTCAAAATACTTTGAGGTCCACTGAAGAGGAAGTAAAGTAGAAGAAGAGGAAGATACAAAAGTATGAAAAATGAATTAAATTATTAAAAAGATAATAATCAAAGGAAATATTAACAAGCAGGCAGTAGAATAAAGACAAAGGAGAGTAAAAAAAAAGCATATGGACCACAACTACTAATGCATGCAAAACATAGAGCCTAAGCATCCATGGAGACAGTGTCAGTTCTCTTTTCAACCACATGGTGGTGCTGCTGGGTTTCTATAAAAGTATAGTCATTCATAATTTGGACGGTAAACATATAAAAGAAGAATTTAATTCAAATGGTAATGAAAAACATGAGTGTGCAGCATAATTATGGGTCAACACGTGCAGTTTGTGTGTGCAAATCCACAATCTCCCTTGGCGACAGCTGTGCTGACAGGCCAGTTACTAATTGGCTGTTAATAAATCAACTCTTAGGACAAATACACACACATATACACACACACACACAGAGAGGGGCCTTGACGACTTTTCAGGCCCTGCTGTCAATAAATCACCTATAAATACACCGCCCACCATCACGCTCACCTAGCACATTGATTTACGAGTGTCTCTCAACACATTCTTGTCACAGCAGCAGCTACGTGGGTGTGGGAATGTTGACGGCTCTATGTGAGCCTGGTCACACACTTACAGTTATACTGGAAGTGTCTGACAATATAGTCTGTGTGAGTGTGTGTGTGCCGCTCTGTCAAAATCAATATTTGTGACTTACAGTAAAAAATATACTGCAGCCTCAGCCTCATATTATATATCACACACAACACTTTTAATTAGCTGAATGCATGATTGCTGCGCTTCTTGCATTATTCAAATATGAAAATCAGCTAAGTAAATTATAAAAAATCACTATCATGAATCATTCTCTGCAGCAATGCATGCAGCTGCCATGATAAAGGTACAGATACAGAGAAGTGGAGTAAAAAGGAAAGCAGGCAGTCAAACACTCATAACATGGCATGCTTTAGAGACTAACTTTAGGACTTGAGGAGGTGCTGCAGTCTGCAAAGCAGAAAAATAAGAGTTGAAAGGAAGAGAGAAAGACAGAGAACATTGACAATTTCTTGCCATCTTACAGTAAAAACATCGAAATATGTCCTTCAAAAATCCCCTCTGAAACGAACCACACAGCTCATTTACAGCATGCAAACAGGCAAGCACAATGCAAGGACGGACATACAGTACATGCTGTCTCACATTGTCACCTCAGCAATAGATTAAATAAATGAATGGATTAACTGATACTGGAAGAAACTAACTGTATGAACATAAACCTGTATGTTGACCTCTACTGCGGATGACTGAATTAACTAAGGCTGCAACTAACGATCAGTGTTTCCCAAAGCCCAAGATGACGTTCTTAAATGTCTTATTTTATCCACAACTCAAATATATTCAGTTTACTGTCATAGAAGAATAAAGAAACCAGAAAATATTCACATTTAGGAAGATGGAATCAGAAAATGTTGACGTTTTTTTCTTTAAGAATTACTCAAAATAGTTGCAGATTAATTTAATAGTTGAAAATTAATCGATTAATCGTTGCAGCTCTAAAATTAGTTGTAGTCGTAGTTGTTGAACAATCCATCACTGGGAATATGAGCAAAGAGGATTTTATAGAGGTGAAACGAACATTGAGATTGACATGTTTACGTGGCGAAAGCAAGTCAAAGCCATAAAAATACTAAAGACTGATCCAGATCTTGCTTTAATGACGTATCCCATGCTATGAAATGACATCTTGGGGAAAGATATGTACCCAACTGAAAGGCAGCTTGTGCGTTTGTGTCTGCGGGTGTGTGTGTGTGTGTGTGTGTGTGTGTGTGTGTGTGCACGGCTGCATGGTGTAAGATTATATTGTGCAGATCGCTGGTGTCTGCTGAGTGTCACAGAAAGAGAAGCCACTTGTCCTTTTGTCAGTGGGTTGCTTGCAGAAAAGAGCTCAGAGAGAGTGAAAACATGAAAATGAACGCAGACATTATGAGTCAGAAAAGGAGTATATTCAGTTCATTTGGTATCTTGAGTGCAATGAATAAAAAACATCCGCGTATCACTAAAAGAATGAATGAACAAGAGAATGAAAAATATGGCACGACGAAGGTGTTGTTAGTCTGTGAAGAGACAGTGTGTGTTAGTGTAAATCTACATTGATTCAAGGCTGAAACCTTTATTGACTGACTGATTTGCTACAGGAGCAAAGATAATGCCACACAGCTCCAGTTGCCGATGCAGGCTATATATACTCAGCTTAGTCATAGCGTCACAGCATAGTTATACTCACTATGCCTCTGGAGAGAGGTGAGTTGGGGTTGAGACAGAAACAGAGGGGGGGGAAGATGATGGTGGGAACTTTGTAAAGAGAGGTGTTGAGTGGGTAGAAAGTAGTTATTATCTTCAAGTATGTTTTAAATGTGGTGCAGCCTTCACCTGACCTGAGGTGTGCTTTCACTAAGACAAGACCTTTTAGAATAAAAAAAAATAACTCATGAAAAAATGAAGGCAAAAAACATAAACATTCACTCACATATACAAGTAAGTGGCTAAGTAAGTAAGTACTTTCTGATTTATTTCATGCTAATAGGTTGATATATGTTAATAGTACAAAGATCCATTCAGCCATCATGTCAGGGATATTTTACTTTGTCCATACACATTTATGTTTTTTTTCAGTTCTATTTTTTTCTAAAACTGAATGTAAACTGTATGTAAAAATCCTAAATGTCAAACTTGAAAAAATGTAAAGGTACAGTCTGTGGGCAACCTCTAAGTCTGAAAAGTGAAGCCAACGCCAAGTGACTTGCATTCTTTCTAACAGCCAGCAGGGGGAGACTCCTCTGGTTGCATGAAGAAGTCTGATTGTATAGAAGTCTATGAAAAAATGAGCCTACTTCTCACTTGATTTATTACCTCAATAAACATTGTCCCATAGACCATAAAGCAGGGTATGATTTGGCTACCTTGTGATTGACAGGTTGCTACCGCAACCTTGCCCTGTCTAGGAGTTGTCCATGTTTTCATCGTAGAACTTTAACACTTACGAAATGTGTTTTATGTTCCCGACAGTTAATTATAACCTTTTGGTCGCCTGAAAACGTCTTATTCAGCGTAGGGTTACACTTAGCTCACCCTCTCGTGTCCCTTCTGGTTGAAAAACCAAGATGGCGACGGACAAAATGCCAAACTCAAGGCTTCAAAATTGCAGTTCATTAACCAATGGGTGATGTCACAGTGACTACGTACGTCCACTTCTTATATACAGTCCATGGTTAAAATCCAAAGATTCCAAAATTTCATCCTGGGACAACTTAAGGTTATGTTTCATTATGTTCCATTACTTTTACGTGACTGCTAAAAACTAATTTGAAGTCCATCAATTATCCAGTTTTCCATCACAAGAACCCAGCTATTAAATATCTTTCAGTACAGAATTTCCCTTCTCAAGTTCCTACAGTAAACAAATGGTACATTTGGACCCTCCCGTGTGTCTGAAATAAAGTTTGAATTGAAAATAACCCACTTTAGTTTGCTTACATATCAGTATTTCCAGACTGGTAGTTAAGATTGTCTAACATGACATGTTACACAAATAGTATTTCTGTTTGGTGACATTTGTTTGGTAAATGGCAACCAAACCAGTAGCGCGTTGCCAAGTTATGATTGTCACTTTTCAACAGTATAATAAACAACACTCACAAACAGAGGCATCATAATTATCTTGCTTGAACTCAAACCCTGGATCTCACCACTGTGTACAGTATTTTGATCTGTTTTTCTCCTCTAAACAAAACACCAAACAGACATGTGAGTTTGATTTAATGATGTGGAAAAACTTTGAAAAGATTTCAAGATTCCAGTTTTGGAGCTTGGCGAACTGCGGGGAATAAACCATTTTCAGTCAGGAACATTAACTTTGATATAAGCTTGGCAAAAACACCAAAACGAACCAATACGGAGAAAGTCAGAGGATAAAATGCAAAATATTGATTCATTCGTTTGACGGGCTCGAGAGAATACCACTCACCCATTAAACTGCACAGGCAAGGCTCCACCCTGACTCTCCAACAGGCCCCGCCTCTGCCCCATGGCCACCTCACATGCATTCTCAGAGGAGTAGAGGTTGAAGGGTGTGTTATACACTGATGGCTGGGGCGCAACGAGGATAGGGGGGGAGGAGGAGGAGGAAGAGGATGGATAAGAGACAGGAGGTGGAGGAGGAGGAAGGGGAGGACTGTTGTGAGAGGAGGCAGGAGTGAAGGCAGAGGATGGGGATGGGATGAAGGGAGCGAAAGGGGACTGTGAAGGAGGGTATTCGCTCTCTCTTGCACAGCCCCCGTAACGTGTGGTGGCCTTGTTGTAGCTGGTGGTGGAGGGGCTGCAGGAGTGAGGGTGTGGATGGGGTGGTGGAGGGGGATGGGTGAGGGCCACTGGTTTTATGATGTCTGATCTGTCGTCCTATCAGTATGAGAGAAAAGCATGCAAATACAAACGAAAAGCAAATCACAACACAGCACACCCTATACTGATGCCTCTCAGGTTATATTTGTTGTGTTTGCCCATAAGCTTTATGATGTATACAGCCTTTGATCTGTCCATATAATAAAGTTTTATTCAATTTAGGAATAGCGGGAAAAAGAAATCAATCAACCTGTAAATGTGTTCTGAGGATTTTCTGGGAATAGAGAAGCATCAGTATACTTTTACAAAAAAAACAGATTTAACAATATTATAAAAACCCAAGTATATGAATCAAGACAAAGGTTTCATGCAGCAAAAATATGTGTATGGCATCGTTTCAGAAGGGTGTAGTAAAAGTATTCAAAGCACTTGGTACCCCAGGTGAACGACTTTTTTTTCTTTTTATGTCATAATGAATTCGTCACTAATTTAATGTCTTTTCATGTTGTGAGTTTGTTTTTCCTGTTCCATATTAATCCCACAGTTGGTCGACTGCTGTCACTTAAAATTTGTCACAACATTTTATTATATTATAACAAAGTATAGATTACAAATGTAATATTTTGAAATCAAATTACTTATTTTTCACCTGGCATGCCTTGTGTTAAAGGTACAGTGTGTAGGATTTAGCGGCACCTAGTGGTGTGGTTGCAGATTGCAACCAACTGAGGAACTCTCTGCTCACTCCTCCCTTTCCAAGACTGCAATAACATGAACTGCCGTTACCATAATAACACTACTTTAGGAACAACAGAAGTCTGATGGCGGCTTGCGGTACCACGGTTTCTGCTACAGTAGAAACATGGCGGAGCAACATGGTAGACTCTGTGAAGAGGACCCGCTCCCTCTGTAGATATGAAGGGCTCATTCTAAGCTAACGAAAACACAGCAAGTCTTAGTTTCAGGTGATTATACACTAATGAAAACATCGTTATAAATATTATATTCCAGTTCTGCTAATAGATCCCCGAAATGTTACACACTGTTCCTTTAATTAAACAGTACCATTTTATGATGATCTAAAATAGACATGCTGTGCACTCGGGTGCTTATCATTTCCTGTTATATCAGTGACGTGCTGTGTTACAGTACCTTTGGTGCCACAGGAGGAGGTTTTGCAGCACGGGGGGCCCTTGAGAGAGGGAGGAAAAAAAAAACAAGTTAGCATGAGCAATGATTGGACAATTCTTTTTCATTTCAATATTTCCTTTGAAAAAATGTGTGTTTTTGATATCTGAAAATGTACTCTTATAATAGGTTTAAGTGACTGTTAGCTAACACCAAATGGGAAAAATAGCACAAGTTTTTCAAAGCGGACTTGCTGATATTTATAGAGCCTTTCAAAGCTGCTAAGGCCACACTATAAAATATTCAGATCTTACTGAGGTTGAGAGAAACTGTGGTTATGGTGAATTATGACTCAACCTGAGCTCTCAGCATAAAAACCAGCACGGAGAGGTTTCTGTCATCGGCTACAGAATCCAAAAGAGTCTCACTGTGCATTTGTGTCAGACTATGAAACTCAAGTTGGTCGAGATGAAAAATTGGCTTCTTTCGATGTATGTGTGCTTTTGAAGGCAGCTGTTTTTAGTCTATAAAGGACTGTATCAATGTGATACTCTTGGTCTTTGATACTCTTGATGCCATGAGCTCCCTAAAGGTCATCTGAGGAACATGCCTGTAACTTCCCACACTGTTAACTTGACCCAGGCGTGATATCAGCTTAGCACTTTATCCTAATACAGATCATTTTTCATGTTTACAGTGTTTTTAGTTGACCCCAGATGATAGTGACGCATTAGGACAGTACTTTATTGATGCAAAATTAACTAAAACAATAATTATGATTATCAATATTCAGTCTTTTGAACAGTCAAAGAACTTATTAATAACATTTTTATGTAGACAAATATTTAAAAAAATAAATAATTAGGGCTGTCAAAGTTATTGCAATAATAACGTGTTAACGCAAATTTGTTTTAACGCCACTAATTTATTTAACACATTACACAATCAATCTTTCGGAGGTTGTAGAGTTTTAAAGCTAGAGATGCCCACTATGTTATACTAGCTTGTCGTAAAGGAAGTTAAATAATGCTCCAAACTTGCACTAAATTTTGGCGAAGAAAAGATGTCATGGCCATTTTCAAAGATAAAAGATAAAAAAAAGTGCGATTAATTTGCCATTTAAATATTTGAATTGATTGACAGCCCTAAAAATAATACATCCACAGAGCTTTTAGAAAGGTGCTGAATAAAAGTATGGCTTTTCCTCCAAAAAATATATTATGATTGTGAATCAATGATTTAAAAAATTTTGGCTGGTCCAAAATTAATGTTTTGTTTATCTCTGTGGAAGATACCTGACATTTGGTTCCCACTTCTAACAAGACTTGTGAGCTAATAGTAAAGCTATGTTGGTATCACATGGTATCTCTGGGTCGTCAGTGTGGAAAAAAATGGATAAATGGCTGATATTGACGGTAAATACCTGGCAACGACTTGTTGTGAAGTAAATGCAATGGAACGGGGGAATGTGATCAATGTTATCAATACCACCTTTAAGATAAGTTATATTAATTGTTCAGAAGAGTGAATCTCCTCGCTAACAACAGCTTCCTAACACATGGAACAAATGAATATAATTCAAACAGTTGTTGCAGTGCATCATAACTTCATTGAGCATGATTTAAAGAGGAAAATACACAAGTTAACGTAAATTAAAGGTTAAGTAAGCCGTGCAGCAACCGAAGACGTGTGAATCCCAGCAGCCCCCTGCATTCCTTTCAGAGCAGCCCTTCTAGAAACTTCCAGAGGGAGGTTCATGTCCTTCACCTCTGTAAATCTGAACCGACAGCGCGTTAGTAGCTGGAAAGAGATCCGTCTACAGACACAGCTACTCATGCGCTTGGCCTTTTGCTCCCTGCGTCTTGTTCCTCGGTAGTTTGCCAACAGTGTCCTGATATGATGCCATCCTGAGCTAATTATCTTAAAGAGTCTTTCCACCGTTAAGGGAGCCTCCCAGGTTGTGTACTGCCACGTTTACTGATAAAGATATGAATGTTTTAAGAACCTTGATTGTGGCTATGGTTTGGCACTCATAGTTAAGACAGAAGGATGCGTTTGCTGCCTTAATAAGCCTCCAAGGCTCAACCAACAGCAAAAGAATCCTCCTGAGCAACTGCTAAAGTGTTAAAGACATTCCTGTTATCCTTTGAGATCACACACATCACCTGTTTTTTGTCTCATTATGACAGCAGTATGCCTCTGGCTTGGCTCTGGGTTTCCCTGGACACACTAAACTCAGTGGTGTAGAGGTTGTTGATAAGGTGGATGTGCTACTAGGTAGATAGCTATAGTTCCCGAGGAGGAAATGGGTATTATCTCATATATATCCCAATGGCTTTTTGGCTGACAGGTGGGTATACTGTGAACTGCCAGAAAAAGATATGGGTATACCCTATATACCTGCCTACACCCTCCACTACGCCACTGACTACACTGTAAATAGTCAAGTATCAGCACAACACCAAAGTATTCACTGACATCAAAACTGATCCGAGGACAGTAATGACCTCACTTGTGCAACCGATGTTAT